>JABUQX010101665.1:22500-39553 GCA_015478945.1 Trachelipus rathkii
ACTTCAACAATCTTGTGCTTCTACTACTCTTCTCCTAACATAACAGATTTTCATACCTTTTATAAGCATCTTAAATAGTATCAGGCCCGTTTGGTAGACGGCCTGTTTTGGTTTGAAGGAGTTATTATATCGTTATGAAACTTGGTATATATTCTATTGGTTTATTAAACTGATTACTGCCGAGTTTTCAAGTCGCTAGGATGGTTCTAAAGGGTAGCTGCCCCCGAGAGCGGATGTAAAATTGTGTTGCTTACGCCCATTTGCAGCTTCCATTTCCGCTCGGTTAGGCTTAACGCTGAAATAAAGATTATTATTATTATTATTCCGTGTGTGTGTGAGATTGGACCAATGGAGCAGCTGGTCGACTGACCGAACGTCTGTATTATTATTATTATTATTATTATTAATATTATTATTATTATTATTATTATTATTATTATTATTATTATTATTATTATTATTATTATTATTATTATTATTATTATTATTATTATTATTATTATTATTATTATATCTATCATGGTTAGGCTCATCGTATCGGGCTAAAATTTGGAGGTGCGCTAGGTGGTGACGTAACCTCGTCATAGAAGAGGTTACGTACCCCTGCATCCCCTGTAAGGGAGACGCAGCCCCCCTAAAAATCGAAATGTTCGTAGAAGGCTGAAATTCGGAGAAAGGATTCGAAGTCGGATTTCTGGAAAGACTTGGAATTTGAATCAGAGGTATGGGCATCGGCACCGGTGCTGGCTCCGGTGCGGTGCTGGGTTGGTAAATATTTGTATAATAATACAATATTAGTCTTTATATATGTTATTGGACCTCTAGATCTCGAAAATGATGGTTGTAAGATCGTAAAGGGTGTCAGGGGTCCCCTAAAAGGGGGTCCTCAGAAGAAAAGGATGGAATGCCTAGAATAGGAAGGCTGAAATTCTGTATAGTGATGTATAGGAAGAGGAGAAAAGGAGTCTGAATCTCATAAGGTTTGAGTTGGCAGCGGCACCGGTGCCGCTGTAGCTCCGGTGCGGTGCCGAGTTAGTAAATATTTGTATAAAAATACAATATTGGTGTCAAAATATATATCCGGCGCGAAACCAGTGCGTGCGCTCGCCGCAGGCGCGATCCGGTGCGAAACCACTGTGAGAACGCAAACGAGTTCTGTTTTCTTTTAATAAAATTTATTATTTTTTAGCTTTTATGAGTGCGCTTTTGTTTTCAACTTAATTTGTTTTTAAAAATTTATTTTCAAAAATTTATTATTTTTTATTTATTTTTATATTTTTTTTTGTTTTTACTAAAATTTTTATGCTTTTCATGTTTATAACGTATAAACTTGCGTTTTTTACATACCCTAAAGCAGTAAATCAGTAAATCAGTAAATCAAACCACCCTCCCCACCATCATCTATGATCTACTGATTCAAGTAATATTTTTTATTAAAATTGTTATGTTTTACATACCCTTAATCAGTAAAACTGCCCTCCCCACCACCCTCCTTCAAACCCATGATCTATTGGAGTCTATTATGATCTCATGGTCCCATTCCAGTCCAAATTGATCTAACAGTTCAAGTGTATTTTTAAATTGTTTATGTTTTATACCCTAAAACAGTAAATAGTAAATCAGTAAAGATGGAAGAAATCTGCCCTCCCACCCACCCTCTACCCATTTCCATGATCATTAGTCTAGTGAGTTCGATCATATTTTTTCTTTATTATAAATAAGTTCTTTGTTTAAAAACAGGAAAAGAAAACAAGTTTTTTATTTTAAAGCATTTATAGCATAAGTGCAACTACATAATCGTTGAAATGTAAATTTTAGCATCAAATATATTTACAAGTTTATTAAAGAAACATTATTTAAAGAAACATATAATGAAATAAATACAGTATCTTTACCATAAATTCAGACTGATACCTAGGTTGGCACAGGAAAAAAATAAGGTCTTAACAACCATTGAACATTGTATATTTTTAAAAAGATGTTACATAATGATTACCAAACATAAAATCTAAATGCAAAGAGTCTGAAATATACAACATTGTGTTTTGTTTTTATGGTTATCCAGTGTCCATTGCGAGAAAAATCCCTAGGAGAAATGTTGAAGATAAGTCCAGAGTCGGTTTCCAATTCCAACTCAGTTTAGTCATGATGAATAAGCCTAAAAATCTTCTTTCGTTACGAAGACATTTAAATCTTTCATTCTTCATTCATGTTTTTGTAATTTAGTTATATTTTAAATGCTCATGTCAAGTCTCGATATGATTTGAGGATGTAAAATCTACAATAGAACTGAGATTGGGTTGTTAAACTTTGACCAAATTTGAGATTCAGTCCTAGTGTTCCTTTTCTTAGGATATTGAGATGATAAGCGCTACAAGCTGAAAGATCAGCTGTAAGATCGTACGCATATAAATTACTGTTTTCAACATAAGTTTTGAGATCGATACCTGTACCGTTATCGCTGCAAGATACTGTATTGGCAATTAAATCGTAAAAAGGTCGCAAACATTGAGAATGGGAGCCTTCGTACATCATCTCATAATCACGACCGTACGATTGACCGTTCACGTGCAAAGTGATACCTCTAAGTCCGAAATGGGTGAATTAAAATGCTGACTTTCCGTAGTTTCCAGAATAATCCTCGTGCTCTACGATCCCTATTATTACTTTCTGAGGTAAGATACCATTGACAATGTTAGGTATATTAATACTCGATAATCCTTGGGTAAAGTTAAAAATTTTAGTCTCAATTCTCTTCATTGGATATTTTGCTGTATCGGTCAAAAGAGAGTTCTCGATTTCCATATGTTTAATGGGAGATAATTTCACTTTACATATATAAAGATAAGCATCCAGTTATTTAAAGATAGGTTTAGGAGCTGTAGTTGTAGCTAAAACATTGCTTTGAACATTAAGGGCAAATTGAGCTGTAGATCTAGTTAACCAAACACGGGTGTCCACTGAGGGTAGAATAAGTCTTTCCTGAGAGAATATATCACCGTTTACGCGTCCATAATATTCGTACGTGTTATTTTTATTTAGCTGCATTGGTTCTATGTTTTTCTACATATTTTAAATTGTATTATCCGCATGATTGCAGGTGAGACTCCTTCGCATCTTGAGAATAATTTAGTAAAGTTTCAATATAACTTCGATAAGGGTAACTTGCAGCTGATGCTCCTAAAGATGTTTCATTTAAAAACACCTCAAGTTGATTACAACATGTATGCAGGAAATTTGTCTCGGTGGATACTATGTGATCGGTTCCTGTGAGATCTGACCATCTTCGTTTACTAACTTAGTCTTCAGATATAAAAACACATTCGAAGGGTCAAGATATTTGTCAGAAGTGCCGGGATATTGAATTCGAGAGGTACATCAGTATTTGTGCTTGCGTGAACGGGGTTAATACTAATAAAATTGGATTCACTCACACTGATCTGTGTAGGGTTCACGGAAAAGAGATCCAATTCACTCTTACAACAGTCTGGCTGGAGGGATGGAGGAAATGCATCTTGCTGGTACAATCGTCTGACGTATAATAAGGAGAGATTTGTTTAAACATTACTTATATACAAAATAGTTACAGGTTGTCATTATTTATGTAAAAAAGTTATCACTTATCATCGTTATTAGAGGGCGAGCAAATCAATACACTTTTTTTAGTGGACCTTTCCTATTCCTCTTTACAAATTTTTTTACGGTGACCTACACCTTGACCAGTCATCTTACGCCATATTTTTCGTTTAACATCATCTAGCATTTCATCAGAAGCATCGGCTAGTCGACGTTTTACAGCTGTTCGAGTGTCGACCCCGCCCATAATATCATGGATATCTATCACCTGTCTGGCTGTTGGCGAGGTATTTACCTTCTGATTTAAACAAAGGGATAGCACGTCGGAACAACGAAGCAAAAAAATCCTCCTAAACCATATCCCCTCTGCATTCTTGAACCCCTGAAGACTCTTTCTCTTTTCATTATTATTATTATTATTTCCTTCTTATGTGTACTTTACACACTGCTGTCCCAACTGTGAATGGGCATGGATTACCTTCTTATATAAATACGAATCGAACTCAGTTATGTCTTGCTCAACGGTAAGTAGTGAACATTAGGGAATGATATAACTGCAATCTTTAGGAAAATGAACTACTCTTAACAAAGAGGCTTTAGTATTCCCTACATACTGATGGTCTATAATATCTGTATAAACATATGCCATACCAGGATCTTGTAACAACTCGACAGGATTACATACAAAATGTAATGAATTAGCAAAAGTTGTTTTTGAAGATGCTTTGTAATCGACAATAGTAGGCAGATAATGAAATACAAGGCGTATAAAATTGCTAGCATCATGGTTGTGGTTCACCTCCTCTTCTGAAGGGTTATCTGTAAGACGTACACCCTTACGCCACCATGTATAGGGATCAAACTGGAAAGTGTTTAAATCGTGTAAAATTGCTCAGCACCAAGATCTTAAAGACACCAGTTCCATTATCTCCCCCTTGGGTTTATTAGTGCGAAATATCAGGTCTTGACATATTCGACTAACTATGAATCGGTTATTAAAGTGTCTAAGTATGTTCAGGAGAGATTTGTATAACCCTCCCTTTATAGTAAATCTTTCCATGTAATATTCGATACCATTACGTTTCTGCATATGTAAACTATCAGTGTTACGCAATTTCAAAGTGTTTTTTTTTTTTTTTTTACAAAATCAACGCTTCTATAAATTATGAACGCTCCTCGGGTAAAGGTTACATTCTCAAAACTAGCATCAAGAATTATTTTACTTAATCCTGCTTCAAATATTTCTAGCTTGAAAGTTATAGGATTCAATATTTTGGTATTAAAGTCCGATATTTTATTTTCAGGATGTAGATCCAAAGAGGCTGAGGAAGGTAGAGTTAAATAGAAATGATCGTCGGTAGACATGATTAATGTTTCACAGATACTTATTTACGAGTTAGACTTTTTTATACTATCGGAGCTTCTTCTGTATATGCACTTTACACACAGCTGTACCATGTGTGAATGGGTAAGGGTTCCCTTCAACATCTCTTAAATACACCCTTACGGTTCTAAATTGAGCATTATTCAGAGGTATATAGTGTACACTACGAAAACTTATAACTCTGTCATCTTTAGGAAAATGTATCACTCTTAGTAACTGCGCCTTAGTGTTTCCAACATATTTGGGTTCTACAATATCGCTGGAAACATACGCTACACGGGGGTCGTGTAACATCTTTGAAGGGTCGCATACAAAATATAATGAACATCGGTGTTGCTTTTTGCTACAAGCATGTCTAAATACTCTTCCATCGGAGGGATATAACGTATTAATTCATTTAGTGGAGCTTTGATATCGTTAATTCTCAATATTGTGTCATCACGTAGGTAATTACATTTACGAAACTAGTCTGAAGTGTGGAAAATAAATAAACTTCTATCTTTCAGGTTTCCTTGAGCTTGAGACTTTAAAGTAATTGACACGTTGTCTTCGTTGAATGTTTTATTAACTAGAAATACTAAATCTTTACATATACGACTTGATCCAAATTGTTTGTTTAAGTCTATGAACACATCGGTAAGAGATTTATAGAGACCTCGGTTTATTAAATATCTTTCAAAGAAATATTCTCTGTCTGCTCTGTGTTAATTTTTAATACGTTTTTAACATTCTCTACACTTCTAAATATTACAAACGCTATATGTGAATCAGGCATATTCTCTATACGTGCATCCAATATCATTTCGCATAACCCTACTTCGTACATTTCTCGTTCGAGTTTTATGGGGCTCAATAACTCTGTACTAAAGTCTGATATTTTATTTTCTGGATATAGATCCATAGAAGCCGATGACGGCAACGTTAAATAGAAAGGATCAGCACTCTCCATGTTCACAAAGTAAACTGATCAATGTTTCTTAATTTCACTAGCATTTATATAACTATTAAACTTCATAGGTAAACCCACCCATTTGACAAGATACTATTTATTTTTACCTCTCCCTTTAGATCCTAATATTTTGTCTATTTTATATTCGTGACTCGTGGGATCAAACCGTATTTTCTGTATTTCTTGTTTATAGAACCCTCCTTTTATTTTTTCGCCATCTAAATCCTCAGATAGTATTAATTAACCTGTCTCTCGGGAATTCTCTGATGGTATCTACTTTAAAAACTTCTCTCGACCATCCGGCTTCATACCCTTTTCTGAAATTTTCATCAGTCCTGAATACTCTCACATAATCTCCTACTTTAACACCCGTGTTATCTTTTATTTTCCCCACAGTGTTACTAGGTACAGAAGGTTTTGACTTCACCATCTCTACAGGGGTATTCTTAAGTGTTCTATAATAAGATCGATCATAGGAGTAAGCCAGGTCTTGTAGTATATCGAAATATTTATATGTATTCATCTTCGTGAAATACCTATGCATTCTTTCTTTTATAGTTCTTTCCCACTCTTTCAGCTATTGCAGCTTTATTAACTGAAAATGTGTTGTAGTACCCTATGCCATACTCAGTAACTATTTCTTAAAACTCTTTGCCTAAAAATTCTGTACCTTTATCTGTCCATATCATTTGGGGATATCTGCCATCTTCATTTATATTTTCTCTTACTACATCAGCAACAGTTTTTGATTTTTTATCCTTTAAAGCCCTTAACCATAAGTATCTGGAATATACATCTATCACAAAAAGAATATATTGATACCCCTAATTGTAAGATTTATATTTTATTATATCTGTCAAATCTAACTGCCATACGTTATCTAAATGAGGGGCTATATTTTCCGTGACGGAAATTTTTTTCGTTTAGGTTTATGTAGGGTAAAAGCATCCTCACCTTCTAAATATTTTTTCAATTCTTTTTATTAATTTGAGGTAACTTTGAAGCAAACCTTGAAAAACCACCGTAACTGTATGGTTGTTTCACATCAAAGTAATATTTATCGACCGCCTCCTTAGCCTCCATGACTTATAATGACGTTAACAATAAAAATTATATTCATTTATACTGAAAGGTGGTATAAAAACAGAATATCTATATGAAATATTTTATTTTTAATTACAAAATAATATTAAAATCTTATATCTATATGAACTATTTTAAATTACAAACCTAAAAAAAAATAAATGTTTACAGAAAGATAACATAGATTATATACATAATTTTTTAAATTAAATAATACAATCATATAAAAATTACAATAAATAATTAGGAACTAATTCATTTTGAAGCGATGTATGGTTTTTTCTTATTCTAGCTGCATTTGAGCGTAATGTGCTTCTGCTTATCAACTTTAATCTATCCGATGCAAAAGAAGTACCAGAGGGACTCGCATCTGGTCTAGGAGACATGGAATATTATCCAGATCCGATAACCTTTGTTTATTCTGGATTAAAGTTCTTGGAAAATTAGTTTAGAGTTCTTTTGTTTTGATCCTGCTGCTCAGCTTGTTACAGGAGCCTTCCTCTTAATCACGCGAGAGATCGGATATCAAGTCAACAATATTCGAACCAACTATTGTTTCTCCGTCAATAATGATTTGACCGAGCTCGTTCCATGTAATCTGATCTTTTAAAATATTATATAGAGCTAAACCCGTTTTCTTACTTCTCATTGGTAAGCTTTCCTCGAGTACATGTTTAAAATTATCTTCTCTTTTCACCTCAATCTTAGTATCTGATGCTAGAGCTGAATCTTCCTTAGGTGAATTTAATAAAACTTTGGAATCTGTAATTTTTGCACCAGCATTTTGATGTAGGATTCATTTTTCTTGAATGTTAACATCAGAGTTTAATATTCGATACAATTTCTTCTCGTAATTATTAATCTGTTCAACTTGCGGATCATATAAACTCAAAAGGCTCTGCTGTTGGAACATCTGTTGATAGGGTTATACCCTGCCTGATATACCACGATGGTTTGATTAAAAAATTTGTTCGAACTATTGTTGTTATTTATTGTTGTTGTTGTTGTTGTTGTGTTGTTGTTGTTGTTGTTATTGTTGCTGTGGAGGTAGGGTTCCTGTTATATTTCCAAATCTTCTCACAATCAGCTGTAGGGTAAAACCACTACCTTCTTCTTCATTGATCTAGCCACTTGGTTATCAATGGGGCTATGACGAAAAAGAATAAAGGTAGGAAAACACCTCTGCCTTTTTTGTAATAGCTTCTTTTTATTTTTAAGTTTTCTTACTTTACCAGCAAGTTTTTTAATGATGTTTCTATGACGACGCAGCTTCCCTCTGAGATCTGTTTAAAGGGACATTTCCTTTTATAAGATTTAGGCATACTTCAGCTATACACTGTACAAATTTTTCATCTTCACAGATCAGGTTACGTTTTTCAGAAGGTTTCAGGTTTTTAAATTTTCTCATAAGAGGTAAATAATCTGCTACTAGAATACTCATTATTCAGGTATGTATACTGTCTCAACCTCGTTAGGTAAGATATTTGTACGCAGCAACACTCTATACCTGTTCTTAGGGTGAAGCTCGCAGAGTAAATAACCGTGCGGTATAGATGTAACTTCTTTATATACTTTTAGGAGCTCTTTACGCTGGGAAGGGAGCATTTGAATAGCCACAACATTGACTTGATTCATATTTCTTATTTGCCCGAACAAGATTAAATAATGTGTGTTTAAAGACACTATTTCTCTTGTACATACATAACTTTTTGGGTATGATGAAAACGAATGTTTATAAATAATATCTTTATTAACTTTGAATTAAAAACAGAAAATATTTTATAGAAAATAAGATTTTTAATAAATACAAAAAGAGAATAATTCACTTTCTTCCTAAATTTTAAATTATTTTTCTTTGAACTGCCTGAGCATATGTAATATAAATTTATTCAAAATAATCGTTTCTTTAAAACATCTTCAATAAAATCCTCCTTTAACGATATCCTTTGATCCGATTTTATTAATTTTAAAGTAGAAAATAAGCTTCCAACATTCACTGACTAGGAGGCAAAGCTGTAATTGTATAAGCCTCATATTGGAAAATTTTAGGATAGCTTGAGATTGCCTTTTTAACTGTTAACTTTGATTTACGGTCGATTTTCATTATTTCATCTATGCCTTATGGAATTCTACTTTGGTTTTCTAGAATATCTTTAGGTTGAAGGTTTTTTTTTTCAATCGCTTTTCTGCATGCTCCAGTTTGTCCCATTGCTGGTCAAATTTGACTTCTTTATCTGACAAGATACCACAAGGGAGGATTCATGAAACTGCTGAACTATCTTACTTCGACCCAGATTTCTGTTAGATAGTGTTATTTACTTTTATTCATAGTTCACAAAAAGCATTCCTAGCTTTTAACATCATTTCTTCAGTTCTGAGAATGGTTGGTGATTTTTTCGATTTTTTTTTATAGAAAAAATCAATTTTTGATTTTTTCATTTTTTTATTTTTTTTTATTTTTATTAGGCACAAATTGCTTTTTAAATTATTATTTTTATTTAAAATAGTAATTAATTCTAATTATTACCTAATCAATAATAAGTTTAGTAAATATAATTATTTTTTATTTTAATTAAGTTATTTAAATTATATATACACTGTATATTGATTTAACTAGCCTAATAATTCTGAGTTCTGAGCAGGGTTGTGGAGTCGGTTCAAAAATTTTGAGACTCCGACTCCGACTCCGACTCCACCCTCTTGAAAATTACCGACTCCGATTCCAGGCTGTAAACTCAAACCTTTAGCAGATATTTATAAACTCAGAGCTCCGAACTCCACCAGCGCTGAAAATTACCAGGCGCTCCGACTCTCCGACTCCGACTCCCCCTCCGACTCCACCCTCTAGAAAAATATATATATGAAAATTATATATATATATATATATATATATATATATATATATATATATATATATATATATATATATATATATATATATATATATATATATATATATATATATATATATATATATATATATAATATCTATATATATATATATATATATATATATATATTTATATATATATATATATATATATATATATATAACATATATATATATATATATATATATATATATATATATATATATATATATATATATAACTATATATATATATATATATATATATATATTAGTGATACAGGTAACATCCGCACTCCGCCTCCGCATCCGCGGAGCATCCGCACATTATTAAAGATCCGCATCCTCATCGCATCCGCATCCGCGCTTTGCCCTGCGGATGTTACGCGCAGATGTTTATTGTCGAGTTTGATAAAATTTTATAATAAAAATACTTAAGATGAATCTGAAAAGAAAATGAAAATGAAAATGAGTTGAAGGCATTTCCAAAACGGCTTGATATTTCATATCTTAATGTTTTCAAAGACATTCCAACTCGCTGGAATAGTACACTTCACATGATGGAAAAAATTATTGCTCAAAGAACCTCTTGCTTCTTACGCCAGTTCGTATTATAAAGTTAACAATCTTATTAATTTAGAAAATGACATCATATCACAATGCATTAAGCTATTGAAACCATTTGAAGAAATTATCAAAAAAATCAGCGACTCTACAGCTTCTGTCCCCGATGTAATACCATTAATCTCAACGCTAAGGAAACATTTTGAACCATCTTCAAATAGAAATGATGATGGTTTTGAAAGAATGAAATATGTAATTAAACTAGAGGTAGAAAAACGCTGGTTCTGTGAAATTAATGACCTTCATACTATTGCAACTTACTTAGATTCCCGTTACATAAACAGGGTAACAATGTTAAGAACAAAGTTAAATCTAATTACTTTGTGTTGCACTGTGAAAAACTTCAATCGAATGATCTATTAATTCGCACCCATTAAAAGAAAAAAAACTAAAATCTAAGACCAACACCTTCTACAAGTAAATCAGCCAGATTCACTGGAAGAATTTCTACAGTCCAGTAGGCGATGAAGAAACACACGCATTACCAAAGATGTAGTGCAAATGATTGAAAACTATCCCAAAGAAAAACGATTAGATTTAAATGATGATCCAATCCAGTTGGAGGAAGGTAAATCAAAATGTTTTTATGCTTGAGATGAGCTGCAAGGAAAACTTCAATTGAACAATTATATTTATTAGCCATCCATTAAAAGGAAAAAATATGAAATATACAGAACCAACTTCTACAAGTAAATCAATAAAAGATTCACTGGAAGAATTTCTACAGTCCAGTAGTGATGAAGAAACACGCATTACCAATATCAAAAGATGCAGTGCAAATGATTGAAAACTATCCCCAAGAAAAACGACAAGATACAAATCAAATGACGATCTATCAGTTGGTGGAGTGTTAATTAAGCAAAATGCAAAATGTTTACTCACGCTTAAGTAAACTTGCAGGAAATAACTGTCCTGTCCTCAGCACTAAAATTTAAATGAAGAGTATTTAACAAACTGTTTAATATATGATGAAACAGACTCTGGCAGAAAAGGCAAGAAAAAAGACCGAAAAATTGATGTCTCTCAAGCACAACCTTCTCTATTTGAGGTTTCAACCTCATGAGGGCAAAAGGAACAGGAAAAATTAGTGTCCTCTCAAACTTTGACTTCTTCAGTTTCAATAATAGGGCCAAAAAGTATACTAATCCATGTAAAGATCTCTTTCATAAGGTCGGAGGTTAGGGGAAGAGAAGTTGATGGGGTCCATTTGAGGTTGGGTCCCGTCCCTGCCCTGTGCTCGTACCTATTAATAAGATTTATTGGCTAAAGTAGTATATATATATATGTATATATATATATATATATATATATATATATATATATATATATATATATATATATATATACTATATATATATATATATATATATATATATATATATATACATATATAACTATATAACTATATATATATATATATATATATATATATATATATATATATATATACTTTATATATGCTATATATATATATATACATATATGTAAACAATACCATCATCGCGGATATTAAAACTCAAACACTTTATCATATGGACATAAAAAAATCATAAAACATTTACAGCTTCTACTTTAATATATATATATATATATATATATATATATATATATATATATATATATATATATATATATATATATATATATATATATATATAACATATATATACCCTACATATATAACATATATATATATATATGAGCGTATGTTGTTACCTGTGTTAATGTATAGTAGTGAGACTATGGTTTGGAATAGGAGGTATAGATCTAAAGTACAATGTGTTCAGATGGACAATCTTAGGGGCGTGTTAGGTGTGAGAAAAATTGATAAAATGAGAAATGAATGTATTAGAGAATGTGTGGTTTGGGGTAAATTAGAGAATAAATAAGAGGAAGTACGTTGAGATGGTTTCATCATGTGGAAGAAAAAAGGATGGATGATAGTCGGTTGGTTAAAGGTCGAGTGCATAGTGGTGAGTGTGCTGGAAATCGACCGAGTGGGAGACCGAGGAAAAGTGGATTGAGTCAGTAAAGGAATGCCTGGAGGAGAGAAATGTGAGTTTGGCAGAAGCGAGAAGAAAGGTGCATAATAGGAGTGAAGGCGAGGTTTTGTGAGGGTATTGTTATGGCCCGCAGGCCAAGGATTAACCCACATTGAAGAGATGACATAGTTAGGGTCCGTCGCTGTCGTGAAGCTCTTAGGTGGTATTCTGAATACGAAGAGTTCTCACTAAAGAGGCATAAAGGGGGGCTGATGCATTGGGCTTTCTTTTCGACTTTTCGTCATATTCTTCTACTTTTTTTTTGTTTCCAAGGCAAGGTTCGCACCTATCCCCAAGTCTTGGGGGGGGGAGAGAAGGTGGGTGATGATGATGATTATATATATATATATATATATATATATATATATACTATATATTTAAATATATATATATATATATAAAGAAATATATATATATATATACATATATCATATATATATATATATATATATATATATATATATATATATATATATATATATATAACAATAAATATATATATATATAGAGACATTAACAAAAAAAGAACTAGGAGTGTTTTTGGATTAGGAATATATATATATATATATATTTATATATATATATATATATATAACTATATATATATATATATATATATATATATATATATATATATATATATATAATATTATATATATATAACATATATATATATATATATATATGCTATATATATATATATATATATATATAAACAGTAAGAAGACGCAGAATCTACAGTTGTTTTAGTGGAGATAATAATATATATGTATAATATATATATAACATATGTATATATTATGTATATATATATGTATATCTTATATATATATATATGTAATAATAATATATATATATATATATATATATGTAACCAAAATGTCCAAATTAAATGCTAACACATAGCTCAACAATAACATATATATAATATATATCTGCTCATATATATATAATATGCTCTTAACATAACTAACCAACTCAATATATATATATATATATAATAACATATATAATAATATATACTATATATATATATATTTATATATATATATATATATATATATAATATATATATAATAATAATATATATATATATATATATATATATGTAACCTTAATATGTATATAACATATGCTGCTGCTGTTGCTCAATATATATGTATATATATATGTATATATATATATGTAATATATATATATATACAATAATATATATATATATATATTTCTAATATTAACCATATATATATATATATATATATATATAATATATAATATATATATATATATATATAAATATATATATATGAAAATATATATATACTATATATATATATATAACAACAACCATATAATAATATATACTAATATATAACCTTAATAACCCATGTAGCATATAACCTTAATAACATACTTTTCATATATATATGTATATATATATATACTCTTACTCTATATATATGCATATATATCTGCACTTTGCCTCACTTCACCTCTCCTACCACTCTCCCATATTTTCCTCATACCTTTTTATATGCTCTTGCTTTTCTGCTATTTTTCTATCTTTTTTTATATATATATATACCATATATTTATTTTTATATATATATATTTTCCTCTTTCTCTATATATATATATATTATGAAATCAAGAAGAAGGGGACTTAAATCTAATGGTTTAATAATAGTTTGAGCATAAGATTTTTATTCAGCATGAAGATTCTGTATTTTTGAATTTCATAACAAACAAAAATAGATTACTATTTGATAACTTCTACTTCAGTTTATATTATGTGGCTTTATGAGGCTGAGGAAGAACTGCACTCATTCAGCACTCAGTTCTACCCCTTTAAATTTTTCTAATACTTGGAGATTAGAATTTGCTTTGAACATACTTTCAAGTGTAGTTATTTAGTTCACATTGAGTGGAATTACAGCCACTTCAATATCTTAGCTTTAACTCTGAATATGGCTTTGTCAATTTATTTTCAAAATTAGCAAAAACTCTGGATAGATGTCGATGAGACAAAGCTAACTTTATAAGGATTGACAGTATGGATCTTTGGAGTTGTGAACTTTTCTCCTTGGTTGAAAAATAATAAGAATATGTGGTGTTGTAGTGCTTTCTTATCTTTGTTTTGTAATTATTTGATTACCTCATGAAGGCATGCCAATTCATTGTTTACATCAAGAACTTAGTTCTTTTGTTCCAAATGTTTGAAATGTTTCAATTGATGTTTTGCCAGAAACATACTAAACAGCCAAACTCCACGTGTGATTGGAAGCAGTTTACTTTGTGCTAAATTATAGACCAATGTAACATAATGAAAGAGTGTTTGAATAAAGTTAAAGACATAAATAAATAAACTTATAGCAAATTTTCTTTTGCTTAAAGACTTGAAAAGATCTGTTTTTTATAAAAGGTTAATATCTTGATCCACTCCTCTTAAGCTTCAACAATGCTTTAAAAATTTCATTAGGTCGTAACAATCCATAGAAATTTTCCACCTACCTTGTGTCGCCCATTCGTGAGAGCTTTTTGTCCATTTGTGTCTGGGAATCTTTTCTTTTTTCTTTTAAATAGTAGTCGGCCTTGGCAATCTAAAATAGCATATAGTCATTCGATGTGCCACAAAGTTTTTAATGAGTTGTACTTCACATGAATGTGAACAGTGATGGACATCTAACGCCGCTGGATAATTTCGACAGCTTAAACACCTAAAACATTTCTTCATTGCTTTACACCATCATATCGTTGTCCAATCAAGAAAGTTAATATTTATATCAAAATTTTAGTAGTATTACCTCAGATAGAGATAAGGAAACAAGAAACCAGTTAGAGGCAACATGGACCTATCAAGGACTATCCCAGTCAACTAAATATTTATCAAGCACCAAGCCCATGCGACAAACACAACCTACACCACACCCTAAGGCCAGTCATCACTTTCCTAAACAAAGGTCAATATAATATATGCACAACTACTACCAAAAAGTAAAATCTTAGCTAAGGTCCATGCTAACCACAATACAAGCTTTTAATAAGTTTATTATAAGTTACCAGTAGCTACAACATGCAGTTTACTTTAACAACTAACTAAAAACCCACCACCACTTTGGCTACGTCAGAATATGCTATATGATGCACAAACAATCATATACCTATCCAATCCTTTCTTTAATATTTGCAAGTGAGTCGCACTCAACAAACTCCTGCGGAAGCCATTCAAAAGAATTTTAAAAACACTATTACAAGGCTTAGATCAAGATTTACGTCTTCCTACATTTCTTGGCCAATGACCTAGAAAAACTGTCCATTAGTAAATATTTTATATGGAGCTTGTAGCTATATTCCCTATATTGGAGAATTTGAAAGGGACATAATGGCATATGCGGATGATCTGGCATGTTGGGCGAGAGGAAGGAGGCCGATTCGAGAGGTGGTGGAGTTGTTTACAGAGGAGTTGGAGGAAGCAGGGACCCAGAGATGGTACTGAAGACAGGAGATATTAACAGTAACCTTGGGAGGGGGAAATGAGGAGGGGAATAGGAATGATGGTAAAGAGAGGAGGAATAGTGAAGGCGGTAAATACGCAATTATCTCGGAGGGTGTTTTAACAGAAGGAGAGGAAGGAGATTACGCGAAGAATGGAAAAAGTATGGATTAGTTATGAAAGCGGTATACCACATGAGATTGAAACATCGGAATAGAGGTTAAAAGAGTGATTTTTAACAGCATAACTCCGACACTGCTGTACGGGGCGGAAACATGGACAACAACGAGAAGGAGGAGAAGTAGAATACAAACGGCGGAGATGAGGATATTAAGAACTATGATTGGAAAGAGTAGAAGAGAATAAGGAAAGAAGTTATTAGAGAAGATATAGGTGAAGAAGATGACACTGAAGATGGATGTGGGGGAGATTGAGGATGGTGGGGACATCTGGAGGGGATGGAGCAGGAGAGAATGCTGAAAGAAGATGGGAATGTACACCACAACAGAGGGCAGAAGACCAAGGGGAAGACCGAATAAGAGATGGGCGGAATCGGTGGGGGACTCTCTGGAAAGATGTCAGTTACCAAATATGAGTAGTGCTAAAGAGAAGAGGAATAGTGAAGGAGGTGACGTCTGGAGAAAGATGCTTGGGCGGCTGACAGGATGAAGAATCCTGGGAGAGGGAAAGAAGAAGAAAATATATATATATATATATATATATATATATATATATATATATATATATATAACATATATATATATACCATAACCTATATATATATATATATATATATATATATATATATATATCTTTATCTGCTATACTCTTTCTTATAATAAGGGCAACAGCCACTTAAACTAAGAAATCTTTACCAACTACAAATATGTTTCCCTTCATTGCTTAACAATAAAACATATACCCTTGATTTACTTTGTTAACTATATTTATTTTCTATTATTAGTAAAAAATATAATTAAAGAACAGCCATCAAAATTTTAACATTAGCTTTAAATAATTTAGGAAGGGGTCT
>JABUQX010101666.1:0-30207 GCA_015478945.1 Trachelipus rathkii
ATTTATTAATATTATAGTATATAATATATATATAAATAATATATATATATAGGCATAAATATTATATAATTATATAATATATATATATATTATATATAATATATATATAATAATATATATATATTAATTATATATATATATATTAGTATAGATAATATATATATAACATATATTATATATATATATATATAATAAATTTTATATATATAAATTATTAACTATATAATATATTATTTTATATTATTTATATTTATAATATTAAATATATATATATACTATTATATAATATTATCCTACGATTTTTATCGTATCTCTTCACAGAGTAACGAATTTGTATGGGAAATTAGATAATTTAGTTTTACTTTAGGACCTAAATAATATGTCAAACGGAATGCTTCGAATCAAACATACAAAACCGCTCAAATTACCACCACACACAATGCATAAATTATAATTATTATATATATAGATATATATATATATATATTATAAATATATTATATAATATCTTATATATAATATATATATTATATAATTATATATATTTCTTATATATAATATATATGTATATATATATGTAGGTTATATTAGATAGCAGTGACATTTGGTGTAATCCAGGTTGCAGATTTGTCTTTTATTTAATTTGTTTTTATTTAATAGTCCTTTTTATTTATTAGTACAGATTGAATAAACAAGTTAAAACTCAGTAGTTGACTTGATTCAGATGGACGTCTATCATTAGTCTTTAAAATTCCGATATGTTCCTTTTTAATACTACACGTAATTTTGTCTCAAGTTGATTATTATAACAGAATTAGTATACTTACATAATAGTTAAATTATTAGTTGTCTTAAACAAGTTGGTTTATTTTATATTGAATACTTATATATATATAAATTATATATAAAAATTATATATATAATATATATATATTTATATAATATATATCTATATAATATAAATATAATATATTATATATATATTCTATACTATATATATATCAACATTTTCACTTGGCTTTTAAATTAGAAATGGCCTTAAGCGACAGATCATTAATTATTTTTTCTTAACTTAAGACTATTTATAGGATAACTTATTTTTTAGGGCTCGAGCAACGGGAAGAGTTGGGACTTCTCCCGTTCGCGACCGGGGAACGAAAGCCCGATCGCTTCTGCGGTAGGTGCGGAGGGTATCGTTTGTAAAAAAAAAAAGGACTAGCATATTGCTTATAATATATGCCTCATTGAAAGATAAATGAACATTCCCGATTTTTTCCAAGGCTTTGAAAATCATAAAATTTTCTCTTTGACATTCTTCCTTTATTGCTAAAGAATTTTATTTTTATAAACTTAAAAATTAATATATATATATATTATATTATATATATAATATATATATTATAATATACTATTTTATATATATTATATATAGATATATATAATATATTTATATATATAATAGTATACATATATATATATAATATATATAATTATTTATATATAATATCTATAATATATATAATTTATATATATTAAGTACAAAAAAAATATATTTATCTTGCTAAAGACCCGTCTCAGTCAAAAATTTTTAAGATTTGGCAACCAACGGAAAAAATCGAATGTGTCAGTGTATGTACAATAGCCTTAGACGCATAATATATAATATTATATTATATTATTTATATAATTAATATAAATAATATATATATAATATATATATTATTATAATAGAATATATATATATTATATTCTCTTTCAATATGCGATTTCTAACCGAAATTTTTTATCCGTTTCGATACATCGATTATTATAGCCTTCTTCTCATAATCGATAATTTTTGCTATTATCATACGATTCGGGATTGTTAGATAAATGTTTTCATAATTTTAAACTTAATGAAGTTTCCAAGACATATTTTTTTAGTAAATTACATAAAAAATGTAAAATATACAGCATAATATAGTCTCAAATATATATATTATATATATTATTCTATATATTATATTAATATATAATATATAATATATTTATATAATATATATATATATATTATAATATATAATAATTATAATATATATTTATATATTATTATTTTATAATATTATATTTATATTACTAAATAAAATATATTTTCCTTTATATATATTTATATACTTATATAAAAATATTCGATATATTATACTATTTATAATATATTAATAATTATATATATTTATATATATATATATTATAATATAATATATATATTATTTTCTTTAAGTAAAGAAAATATTCTTGTAGATAATTTCTTTAGAGTTTTTGATGTGTCGGCCCTTTCTGAGAAGTGGACATGATTTTCTTCTGGAGAGAAGTTTAGATGAAGTATTATCTGTTGTGTCGTTTTATAGGAACTATTTTTGACCACATTTGAAGCACATTTATATGTTAATTTTAAATTTTATGGCTTAGATTTTTTTGGCAGTTTATGGCTAAACCAAAATATTCTCATACCGATTCACAAATTAAATTTCATTTTGCTAAGTGCCTCGAGTTCGGAGGCGCGAAATATGAACAATTACAAGTTCTTCAACAAGCTCTTAATCCTAGAAATATCTCAACGAAGAATAGTCTTCTTCTTAGCTTTCAAAGGAAAAGAATCGACACACGAATCTAAGAGGAGATCTATGCTAGAATATCACCTCATTGATGCTTTTTAGCCCCATTAGATTTCGGATTTGAACCCCTTTCTTGAAAGGACTGATTTTTTCTGTGAGAGTTTAGATGAATATTTCTTTGTGTCGTTTATAGATTTTTAACATTTGTGAGCTACTTGTATATGAAATTTTAATTATTTTGGCTATTACTCTAATTTTGTAGAACGATCAACAATAGCTTACCACAAATAATTTCATTTTTTCCTGAATGCCTCGAGTCGAGCCCCATGTTTTTTCCAACATATTCAAGTCAAATTAGATCTATAATTAGAGGATAGATCCACAGATAGTTCTTCTTAGCTTTAGCGAAAAGATTCGACGAGCACTCTGAGAGGAAAGTCGATCGTCTACTTTGACTCAGGATGCTGTTAACCCTACTTTGAGTTTCGACCTATGGAACCCTTTCTGAGTAATGGACTGATTTTCTCTGGAGAATTTAGATGAGTTTTTGTTGGTCTTTTTATGAACTTTTTGACACTTTGTGAAGCTATTTATTATGTTAATTTTAAATTTTTTGGGGGTTTTTCGTTTATATGATATTATTATTTATTAATATATATTATTATATTATTATATTATTAATATTTATTATTAATATTATTATTTATTATTATTATATTTATTTATTATTATTATTATTATTATTATTATATTATAGTATATGTAGTATTAGTGTGTAGTGTATAGTAGTAGGTCACAAAGCAATGGTTAATTTGTTATGCACTGCACCGCACTCAACCGCACGCGTTGTGAAATTTAAGAACCCCGCAAAAAACAGCAACCGCATTATGAAATTCAGCTCGCTCATCACTAATATATATAATATCATATAATAATATTATAAATAATATAAAATTATAATATATATATATATATATAGTATATATAATATATATATATAAATTATAATATTAAATACTATTATAGTAAATATATTATTATATGGGTTTCTTTTCGAAAAGTTGTTGTTTCACTAACTATAATTCTTCGATATATTTTGCCACCCTACAATTGCCGGGGGTGCCTTTGAATATTGTATATAATATTATAATATATGATATATAATATATTATATAATATTATATATATATTATATATATATTATATTATAATTATATTATATATATAATTCGCTTGAAGGCAAAGTTATAACGAATGTTGGTGAATAGGTTTTCTTGCACGAACAGTTTATCTGCTTATCGAATGACATAAAACTGTTTCACTTCTACGAGATTTTTTGATCTAATATTTTATATATATACTATTAATATATATAATAATATATATATATATATAGATATATATTATAATATATATATACATTATCATATATATATACTATTAATATATTTATATATATATAATATTATATATATATCTAACTATCATGGGCTGGCTTAGGTTGCCTAATACGCGCTGCTTACACGAGACTGCTGAAGATAGTGCTTATTCTTGGAACATTTTTAGAATAGAAATTTATTTTTTATATTTGCAATGCAAATACATAGCTAGCTATGCTCACTCAACCTTATATGAAAACTTCTAAGAATGGTTGGGCATAAGAAAGAGTACTTAAATATTGAATATAACGCGACTTTCAATTTTTAGCGTGTTTTTGTATTTTAATCGATAGTAGTTTTTGTGGTCATTAGTTTTATTACCATATATTTATATAATATAATATATTATATTATTATTATTATATAGATAATAGTATATATATTTTATTATATATAATTATCATTATATAGATATACATATATATTATATATATTAATACGTATTATATATATATATATATATATATATAAATATATATATATATTCTATAATAGTATATATTAATTATATATATATAAATATAATACTATATATAATTGTGTGTGTGGGTGTGTTTTAATTGTACTAACCAATTATAGACTTTAACATGGCATGATTTTCTTCCAACAAAATATAAATGTTTCAATTAAAGCAATTATGTAAGTTAAAATATATATATAATATTATATATTCATAATATATTTATAAAATAATTAGTATATATATAATATATATCATTAAATATATATATTATATAATATACTTATATACTATATATATATGTTATAGACTATATTATATAGATATATTAATTATTAGAAAATACTATATATAGTTTATACATATATATATTAATAATATATCTAATAATATATATATTATAGGTATAACTATATATATATAATTTAAATATTAATTATATCAATTATTATAATATATATATTAGTAAATATTATTATATATATATATATATATATTATAATATAATATATATTAAATATATATATATTATTATATATATTATTAATAATATATATTTAATATCATATAATATATTATATCTATACTATAATTATATATATAATAAATTTATATTAAAATTATTTAATTATATTAGTTTTTTATTTACTTAATCTTTTAAATATATAAATATAGTATATGTATAGTTTAACACCGAAAACATGTACGTCACCCGTTATAATTTAATAACTATTATAATAATATAAATACTAATTTATATACTATAATATATAATATATATAATATATATACTGTATATTATATATATATATATATTATATATATAGATTATTATAGTCATATATTAATATATATATTTAATAATAATATTATATATATATATAATATTAATTATATATAATAATATATTACTTTAATATACTATATATATATATATATATATATATATTTTTAATATAGTATATATTATACTATATATATATAGTATATATATATATGAATTATCATATAATTATATATTATTATACTATTATATATATATACTATATATATATATATATATATATATCTATATTTACTAATACCGTCCGTATATATTATATTTATATAGTAATATATAATAAATATAAAACATCAAAGAATACGGCTCGGTTAAATGTAAAACTTAAAAACCACCAAAAATGTTTAGAGAGAATTAGACCCAAATCGTTTGGCTCAATCGGTTAATGTTGGAACAGGAAAAATTATTATAATTATTAATTATTTATACGTATATTATATACATATTATATATAATATATACGTATATATCATAATATTATATATATTCTTATCATATATATATATAATATCGTATGCAGCAGTAAGTCATAGTAGTTTAGAATAATGAAGATATGTTTTCATATGTTTTAGTGGCCATACATGGACAGTTGAGTTAGGCTAAAGTTATGGGATCAGAGAATTGGAAAAGAAAGGATAGTTGATGTATAAGTGTTCACACATTCTCAATGGAGGGTACCGTTTCAGAACAGACATGGTTCTTCGTAACGTCTGAGGGATGTTCTTTGTAAACGATAGAAAGAGGATACAAAGAAATATATATATATTACCTAACTACCATATTATTAGTATTAATATATATATAATAATTATACTATATATATATATTATTGATATAAATTATATATCTATATATAAATATATAGATATCATATATATATATAAATTATATATATATAATATAATTATTTATATATACTTATAATATAATATAGCTGTCAGTTTAAGCTTCGTTGATTTAGTTAATATTCTGAAAACTCGTTCTTTAATACGATAGAATAAAAAACTACAATGATAATATTAATAATATATTTTTATTATTATATTATATAAATATATATATATATATATTATATATAATATATATATATATATATTATATATATAATATATATATTATACTCTAATATATATATAATATATATATATATATATAATAATATATAATATTATATTTTATATATATATAGTATATATATAAATATGATACTATCATATTTAACTTATATAGCTTGTCGTTGCTGTTCGTTGATGTTATGTTGACACATGTTTTGAATGTTTAGGTGTCAGAAACATTTGAGAAAGAGTATAAGAGCAAGGAAATGAGATCAGTCAGTCGAAATGCGTTCGAAATGGTTCCTCTTATGTTGTGATGAAATGGGATCCTATCAAAAGTAAATAGAAAAGAAGTAATAGATGTTGAATACCCCGATCTTTAAGAAAAGCCCAGATGACTGGACGCGTGAAGATGAGTAGATGACTTAAAAAATTATTCAATAATACTTTGGATATTCTTTAAATTAAGTTCATAATTAGTTTAGGATTGAAGTACGAATCAGAGATGCAGAGAAGAAAGGTAGAGAACTCGATATAGCGCAGAGGGGCTCACCTAATTTATAAATCATCAGTAAATATTCTATACAATTAATATAAGTAATAAAATTTAAAAAAAACAAACGTGGTGGTCTGTTTAAAAAGTTGTTAAAACTCCTAGACTTTTCATTTTTGTCCTCCAGTTTTAGTCTCATTTCAGGCCTCTGTTCATGTATGATATTTTTAGTTAACAGAGAAAAGCTATACTATAATTAGCAATCTTAAATACTGATTAGGATGGCCTAAACTTAAATTTTTTTAAGAAAGCCTATGGAAATTTTAACTTGAGAGGCTTGATAACTTTTTATAAGACCTAATATTGTTTTTTTATGTTCATTATTATTTTTTTAGAGTTATATCCTGTGTATTTTAAAAAAAACTTTTTTTTATAAGAAATCTATGACTTTAACAACTTGAGAGGCAGTACTTTTTCCTAATAGGACGCACGTTTGTTTATTGTTATTTTCGTATTATTTTTAGAGTTATCTGTGATTTTATAAAATTCTGGGTGAACACTTGAGCTTAATATTACGAAACTTTATAAAAATCAGTATTGTTAATGCAGAATCCAGATCATGGTGAAAAGGAACGATCTCAGAGACTAGATAAGAGTTCAAAATAAGAAGGCTAAATAATTTTAGTTTTTCTATTATTATCGAGTAGTAATTATTTAAATAACTAGTTTAGAACAGCTGCTAAAGACGAACAGATAGAATAAGACAAAGATTACAGAGATTAAGGATAATACGAATGATGACGTTTAAAAATCAAACTTAGCGCTATATCGAAAGCTATGCGTATTGTCAAATCCAAACCGCGAAAGAAATTGGTCTCTAAGAGCTTATATCTAGGTGTTTATTCTCATTTACGTAGCATTATAATCTATAGTTTTTATCAGAAAAAATTCATTAGAAATGATTGGATGTTTCCAATCTCTATTAGGAATATTCAAATGCTTTAAAGACAGAGTAGCTAGAACGAAAGTTTGAGATTTAAGCATGTTCCCCTTTTATCGCAACACGGTCTGATGAGCTCACGTCTCTAGCAGGGAAGTGTCGAAATTGAAGCGAGACATATAGTTTCAAGTCAATGCAAAGTTTGAAAACTGCAAGATACTCGATTTACGCTATTTAGTTGTTACCTCAGAGAGAGGAGAGAGGGAGAGAGGGAGAAGAGAGAAGAGAGAAAAGGAAAGAGAAGGGGGAGAAGAGACGAGAGAGAGAGGAGAGACGAGAGAGATCTCGGCAGATGAGAGAGAGAGAGACGAGAGGGAGAATGAGAGAATGATCGAGAGAGAGAAGACTATTTAAGAGAAAAATTACAATATAGCATAAATGAGTGGGAAGAGTAGAGAACTGGAGAATATACGACGAAGATGATCGAATTTATAGTAGTATTGACAGAGATACTTGACAAAGTTGAAACACCTGAAGCTTCAATCAAGACACAGACAGCCACATTAATTGAACAGCTGAGCTATTCCAATAGTCGACATTTGTAAAAATGAATTTGGTTATTCAGAGTTTCCTAACAAAAACCTAGCAAAATTTATCTAATCCTAACCTACCTAAACACGAACCTAAACTAACTACTAAACCTAACTAAGCTTACCTAACTACTAACCTAGACCTAACCTTAACCTACCTACTCATGCTTAACTAACTAACATAACCCTAAACACCTCACCTAACCTAACCTACCTACCAACAACATATAACCAACTAACCACAACTAACTAACCTAACCTAAGCCTAACATACTAAACTAAACTAACCTAACCGTAACTCCTGCGGCTGCTGTACAGAATTTTTTGTGTATGTCTGTTACGATTCATTGTGAATACGACTTTTCTGTTACCATTTGGCTCATCCCCAAGTAGCACCACGCTTTGGCTGAAATTGGCGAAACACACAGTTATAGTCAACAAGTGGTGCTTCAGAACGGCAAAACACTCGAATTCGTAAGAAAGATGAGGTTAGAGGATTAAAAGAATGATGTTTGCAATGTAATAGATTATCATAAAGTTGGAGAATTTTGAGAAAGAATACGTGAGTTAGAACAGCGCATCCTTGACGTACCACCTACCACAGGCGGCCATTCATCTCCAAGAGTGACGTGGAGTGTCGATCTTACCATTTTAGGAACCATTCCTTTAGGTTCTCCAAGTTCTAATCGGTTGGTCACTTTTATTATTATATATACAATATATAATATAATTAATATATATGAATAATATACTATATATATTATATATATATATATATTATAATATATAGAATATATAATAATATATAATATATATATAATAATATATATATATATATTATATATATATATATATATATATAAGATATACTATATTCCGACTTTTCTACTTTAACATTTTGTATTCTGATACGGTTTTAGCCCATTTCAAATTTAGCAAATTATGCAATTCTCTCGCAACACTAACGGGAGAGGAAGTGCCGAGAAAGTTGTCTCGATTTGGCGTATTGTTCCTTATTTATCTTCCCCATTTCGAAAGTATTGGAGTCACTTTTGTCATGATGTAAGGAATATATTCCTTACATGAAGTCGATACCGGTGGTCTGAGATACAGGAGAATAGCAAGACAACGTTAATTTGTTGTCAGAGAAATCTGCAAAGAGGAGTATTTTAGACAAACCTTTTAAAATGTATCTTAATGATTTTTTCATGGTTTAAGTTAAGAAATTAAAGGAACTTTCCAGGAAATTTCAACAAGTTAAACATCTACTTAGCAAAAGTGGATTAATATTTATATAATAAAGATCGTGAGGAAAAATACTAAACTAGAAATTAAAACTATCCAAATATTTAAGCAAGCAGAAAAAAAACATAATACAGTAAGAAAATGGAAATATAAAATCGTAAAAAAAAATTTATTGTATCAAACAAATAATAAAGAAATAAATAGAAAAAAGAAAAGAAGGTTAACTAAATGAAAGAATGAAATAATAGGATAATACAGAGCTATGTATTAATGGTAAGTTAATTATAAAATTAAAATAAAGTACCGATAAAGAATGAAAAGATATTGTAAAAAAGGCATCAAGGAAGTATAAAAAATCGTTTAATGTTCGAGTTCGAGGCAAGTGCTCAGAAAAAAGAAAGATGAAAACAATATAGGACAACTTTCTCAAAAACAGTTAGCTATATAAAAAATTGTTTTCTTTATTAAATTTTGTTTAATTTAAGGAAATTTAAGTTTTTAAAATTTTATTTCATTCTCACGAAAATTGACTCACACTGCTCTCGGATCGTATTTATAATGCTCCGACTTCTCTCAGATCGTTTATATACTCAACCTGCATCAAGAACATTTCTTCAGCTTTTCATCTTGAATTAGTCTTACTATCAAGTATGATTTCTTGTTAGTTCTCCTGAGTATTTCTTTTAAGCAGTAAGCGTGTAATGTCTATTTCTAAAAGTTCCCTTATTGACGGATGACAAAATAATTTATGGAAGTATTAGAAAGTCACGGAGATTTATCTCCATCACGGATTCGACATTGGCACCGCGTACCAGAAGGTAAAATAAATGGTGCTCTACCTAGCCGTCAGTCTCAGAGAGTCGACTTCAGCGTAGTTTTCTTTAAAGCACCGTTTTCTCATCATAATTGGTGGTATGCAAAGACAACAAAATTTCTTTCTTTTTATTATTTTCTTATTGACTTAAATGGTATAATTCAAAATTCTGAGATGGATCGATCAATAAAGAACACACTTTTATAGGCGCATATAATGATATATTCTTATAAAAGATTAGAATGTCGGATAACTACGAACCGCATACTTCTTGCGTGACGAACTATCGAACATCTGCATGAAAAATATACTTAATACAGTATAAAGGTATAATAAAAATTTAATCGTGTGAAAGGGAAAAAAGACAAGAAGATGAAAAAATTTAATGCCTTTTTTTGCCTACACCAATTACACTAATTTCTCGAAGATAAACTAAAAAAAAAAAAGAAAGCAGAATAAAAAGCGAAAAGTTGAGAATGAAACAACAAAATAAATGATAAACAAAATAATTATAACAAGTATTATTTAATTCAATAATATTTTTTAAAAAAATGAAGACTAAACAAAAATCGAAAAGAATAACAAGACATCGACAGTCTTTTTTTATGTGCGCAAGTAAAATGACTTATAATTGAGAAGATAAACGCTTGTCCCGCGGACTACGAGAGCAAAAGAAATGATATCTTTTCTAATTGCCCTTATACCTAAGAAAAACCACCATTTATATATATTATTCAACAAGCATAAACGCATATTAATGAATATATATATTATTTATATATATAATATATTATAAATATATATATAATAATATATATACTATATATATATTATATATATATATATTATATAATATATATTATATTAAATTATACATATCCTATATATATAATACTATATAATTATATAATAATTTATATTTATATATATACTATATATATTTATATATATAATTATATATATTATATAAATAATATATAACATACCATTATTTAAATATTATATATAATATAATATATATATATATTATATAATATAATTATATATATTAATAATATATATTATAATACTATACATAATAAAATATATATTTATAATTATATATATATCATATATAATTATATTATATATAATAATAATATTAATATAATACTTAATATTAATATTTGATCATATTGCTCTAAAATCTTTAGACATGAACACACTATGAATTTAACTTAATAAATTATACATTGTATCAAACATAATGTTATTTATTATTACAAAAATTATGAATAAAAACACACAATAGCTTTCGCCGAATATATACTGCCTCTTTAGGTGAAGTTTTGACTGACTGTGAGCCAGTCCTTAATTGATGCATTTGGTGTTGCTGAGTATTTTTTCTTTTTAGGAGTTAGTATTTTCTGGTATCTTATAGTATTTTTAGTAGAATTATTTGTATTCTTGTAACTATCTCTGTAATCTTACCCGAATTGTTGTTGTTGTATTTATCTATACAAAAAGATTAGATCTTTGGATGTTGATGTCTGATGCTAGTGATTGTCCATTCCATTATCTCTGTGTTAGTACTTTCTGTGGTGGGGTTAGAGCTAATTTTGGTTAATCGTTGCGAGATCATCCTTTTTGGTATTCTTCTGTGAATTCTATCGTCTCTCTATCTAAAATCGTACGGTGTTACATGACATTAAGTGATGTGTTAAGACGATAATTTCTTATTGTTCATATATTTACGGAGTTGAAAAAATAGGATTAGATTAAGTTTTGAGGTTAGTTAGCTACTTTATAGTTTCAGGGTTAATAATAGCAATTTATTTGCGTTATCTTAATTCATGAGCTGAAAATTAGTTTTGCTTTTTTTAATGCTTTCGATATATTTTCGGTATGGAATTTTTGAGGATTGAACAGAATCTACTTCATATTGAGGGGGGGTGACAACCGAAGTCCAGTAAATAAAGAAGAAAATGTGGTATTTTTGGATTTGACGGTGGAAATACAGGTATGTATGTTGTGTGAGTAGTTTTCGTAATGCAATTATTGTGTTGTATATTCAGTAATTAATAGATGTATCTAGAAAGAAAGTTGTGTGGATTGTTCAATCACACAAGAAGTAATCAAGACTACGAATCAATTAGATGGTAATGAACCATCCATCTCGATCAGACAACAAAAAGTAAAATGAATCGATTTTTGTTAAAAAATAGCAACACTCACAAAATTCAGGTGAAAGTACACTAATCATTACGAATAACAATAATGACAAAACACAAATATGGTAAGAATTTCGAAATAAAGCAACTCCTAAAGAAAAAATATCGCCAAATGATTCATTAAGGCTGCTACAGTCAGTCAATTCACTAGAGCCGTATTATAGGCGAGTAGGTGTTTTATTTCAATAATCTTATGTTAATGAATAAAATTAGTTGCCTGAATTTAATTTATAAGTTAGCATCAAAGGTCTATCCTAAGTTTTGGCCATTTGATCAAAAAATAAGCCGTTTCTTTTACACTAGAATAATGCTCAACTACATAATATAACTAGTTAGGTCTTAAATAAAATATCTAAAGGAAAAAATTCCAACCTTCAACCAAGGAATGTGTGCAAACATATTGGCTATTCTTTCCGCGTTTTTGCCCTCATTGGCAAAGTCTAACTCTAGAGGAAGGTTCTTCTTCATCTCTTCTACCAACCAATTAAATTTGAAGTCTGGAAACACAAATGACACAGCTTTAACTAGAACCTTGGAAAAAAATATGATATAAATTTAATACCCGAAGTGTGTATGTAGTAGTGATGTTAATAGTAAAAAGTATGTGGCATTTTTAAGAAGTGACATCAGAAAATATAAATGTCTATTAAAAATCCAATTTTTATATACAATCCTCATACAATTCTTATCCTATTAATAAATCACGAAGAGGTTTGAAATGCGGCCAGTTTTTTCCTTATTAGGTGTGGCAGGAGAAAGTGTTAGAATAATGGAGAATGGAAGAGAGTGGAGGGGCCCTACTTAATTGTACGCCGATGATTTGGTTTTGTGTGGCGAATCTGAAGAAAGTTTGAGAAGATTGATAGAGAGGTTTAGCAGGGTGTGTAAAAGGAGGGGATTAAAAGTAAATGTATATTACAGTAAGGTAATGGTGGTGGGTAAGGAGAGTCCCCGGGGTGTGAAATAATGTTGAATGGTTAACAATTGGTTCAAGTATTTAGGCTATATGTTGGATGAAAAGGTTGGAAATGGTAGGAATATGACTAGTGCAATTAAATCCTTGGAGAATGCGAAGGGTTCTGCACGAGGGTATGTTGTTAAAGTTATTAATGTATAGTAGTAAAACTATGGTGTGGAATAAGTGGTATAAATCTAAGGTGCAATCTGTTGATAATAGGGTTGGCCGACGCATCAGGTGCGGTGCGTGGTGCGCGCATTATGCTGCCACACAAATCTACGTTCCATGAAAGGTGCTGAGCGCGGTGCAACCCTATGCAATTTATTTTATTTAGTTATAATATTTCACGCCTCAATTTACGATGAATGGAGGGTAAAGTAATGTCGTGGTAGAAATCTATTTTTCTCTCAAGACATTGAAACTGGCATTCTGAAGCAGACCTCATATTATATATTGTAAATAACACAACAAAGTACATATTGGTAATTAGGAAAAGTATAATGTGATTTTTTGAGTGTATATTATTATTACTTATTATTATTATTATTATTATATTTTCAGTCATATGTAATAGTAAATTAATTATTATTAATATTATTCGATTTATTGATTATTATTCATTGATTATTATTATTATATTATTTTTATTATTGATTATTATCTAGTCTTGCTTCCTTTCAGCAGATAGTGGGGTGAGGTTCGCAATATTAACCCAGGGAAACAGAAAGTTAGTAGATAGAACATGACGTAGTCGAAAGGTAAGCCTCTTGCCTCATCGCCCTCATCAACGCGCATAAGTAACAGCCGTCAAATCAACACTCACTGTGGTGTCTCAATCAACCCCTCACAAAACTCGCCATTCACTCCTATTATTTTCTTCTAGCATCTGCCAAACTCGCATTCCTCATCTTCAGGCATTTTACTGACTCAGCCCACTTTTTCTTCGGTCTTCCAACCTGTTGATTTACCCAAGCACACTTGTTCACTCCTCCTATAGTCCGCTTCACAAACCCCACACTAATCATGACATTCTCTTCTAATCGGCAAACTTATAGTTGGTAAGCTAAGTTTATTCATCTATAAATTTATCGCAGCCTTTCTTCAACGCAGCAACTCTCCTAACAGTTCATTCCTCATTTTATACATTCTCACACCTAACACGCCCCTAAGATTGCCATCTGAACAGATTGTACCTTCGATCTATACTTTTGTATTATATGAGAATAAGTTTTAACTAAATATACATAAACCATCCGGTAACAACATACACTCATGCAAAGCCTGTGTAGGGCCAGCTTAAGACTTAGTCCGCTCTACCGAGAGTTTTCCAAATATTGTATCCTACTATACTCTGCATTATGTCGATTCCCATTCCATATATTCATTGATTAGATCATAATTGTGAATGTTTTTATATTATTTTAATTATATTGATTATTATTATTAATGTTAATAATTATTATTTGATATATTTATTATTATGTTATTTACACTCTATTAATTATTCATTATTATTGATTATTATTATTATTATTATATTCTTTTTCATATTTTAGATATTTAGTATATTTTGAGAAGAAACAATGACAATATTACATTGTTAAATATTTTATTAATATTTTTATTCATTTTTTAGTTATTAGTTTTATTTAAATTCAGTTTTTTTTTTTTACACATTTGTTAATTCATTTTTAGTCTCTTTGATTTGTGTTGATAAAATTTTTTGTGAAATCTCTATATCAAAATCAGCGTCTTGATAGTATTTTCAATAATCAGAGATGAAATTAAGCAACAAAGGTTTGACAAATTATTGTTTATTTTTGAAGTTTTATTTTACGTTTTATGTATTTGTTTATTTATAAATTTTTTTTTTTATATATTATTTTTTTTCGTTATTTCTTATATCAAAAAGGGTTCATTTGGCTCCAATATCTTCCGCGAGAGTAATTTTTCTGCAGATTTTTTTTTATTTAATTCTTTATAGAGGGCGTTTTTTTTTATTTTTCTTTAGAAAAATTTTTTTTTTGTTGTTTTATATGTGAGCTGAGAATGTTTTATTAAATATTTTTGTAATAGTAAAGTTTCTTCTGGGTGATTTATATACATGTTTAGGGCGACACTTGTGCCAATCATTACTATTTTTATCTGCCATTTTAAATTGTGATAGATTATGTTTTTTTTAGTGTATATAGTGTTGTGAACAATCATCATCATCCAGCTAAAGCCTTTTATACTCCCCAGAACTGGGGGTGGGTGCGCAAACGTGCACGTGCACCAGAAACTCAAGGCATACATGAGGATTCTTAGGGTATAAATAAGTGGTAGCGGGACCCAAATCCAGGTACCACTGCCCTCTTAGTCTTCTCTTACGGCACGCAGAACATATGTTGAGGAAATTATTTCTCCCACACACACAGATATTTTTTTTAACCTTATTGTTTTTTAAGTTTCAAGGTTGCTTGGATAGAAAATTGTTGTAGACATATTCAATAGCTACATCTTCAGAACTAGACAAGCTCAATAGCCACATCTTCAGAACTAGACACGTTCAATAGGTACATCTTCATAACTAGATGTTCAATAGGTACAATTTCAGAACTAGACAAGTTCAATAACTTTTTCAGAATTAGATAAGTTCAATAACTTTTTCAGAAGTAGACAAGTTCAATCTGTACATCTTCAGAACTAGGCCTTCTATAGCTACATCCTCAGAACTAGACAAGTTCAATAGCTACACCTTCAGAAGTAGACAAGTTCAATAGCCACATCTTTAGAACTAGACATATTCAATAGTCACATCTTCATAACTAGACAAGTTCAATAACTACATCTTCAGAGCTAGACAAGTTCAATAGCTACATCTTCAGAACTAGACAAGTTCAATAACTACACATCTTCAGAACTAGAGAAGTTCAATAGGTACTTTTCAGGTAATTTTGATGAGGAAACTTACTATATAAAAGTTTGACCATTGTGGTTGTGCATTAGGTAACTTGGGGTTTTATTAATTGGAACAGTGATTCATAAGTTGTTTAATGACATTTGCAGGTTCTTTCCAACCCTGAATTTCTTGCCGAAGGAACTGCCGTTGAAAATCTTTTAAATCCTGATCGAGTTCTAATTGGAGGGGAACAAACTGATGAAGGAAGGCTAGCTGTTGAAGAATTAGTTTCAGTCTATTCAAATTGGATATCACGTGATAAAATAATTACTATGAATACATGGTCTTCAGAGCTTTCTAAGTTGGTTAGCGTTGAAACTGATTTTTATTATTTTTGATAAAAACTATTGAATAACTTAATTAACACAATGTATCATTTCTGTTTTTATGATTTTCATGTTAACGTTAAATCCATAATACAAAGGATTTGTTTGTAAACCAAGCTGTTGTTTATCTGGAGTAGTTTGCAATACTTAAATTTGATTTAATATCTATGTATTAATCTAAATCTTCCTCTTTCATTTGTAAATGTATCTTGTTTTTATGTCTCGGCCGCTCCTTAAAACTGAAAATCTTTTTATTTGTCACTTTTCAGCGCTATCTCATGCATTCCTTAGTTCAAAGAGGTATACTCGTATAAGAGAATGCAGATGTACAGCTTTTGTGTGAACCACTTGGAGCAGACATTCTGAAGTTGCAATGGAGTGGACAAGACTCATCAAGGTATAGTTCCAAGTTTACAAGCTTCTGTAGGTAGCTCTTTAACAGTATATATTTCGGCATATGATACACAAGGTACATCTCCCTTATCTAATTTTTTCGAATCAAATCAGAATTAGCATTTAAAATTTCTTTCGCATGAATTACTTAAAAGGTTGTCCATTGATTAATTCGTTATTCTAACGCCATTCCTGAGTGTTCAATATTCCTTTTGGGTGTGTAGTGTAGGGTTGTACCGTAGTATTCGGGTATCGGTGCAGTCAAGTCGCGGTCTTGTCCATTTTTTTGGGGTATCGGTATCGGTATCGTGTATGGGTTAAAATGGCCGATACTTTTTAATTTTTGGGGTGAGAAAACTAAAACAACTCTTTATATTTCAATAATAAATCTAGTTTTCCTCAACTTCTTTTAATAGACGAATAAGACGAATGAATCGTCATCGTCATCGGGAAACTTCGGCCTATTTTTTTTCAATCGTCATTGTCGTTGTCATGCGAATGTTGCTGGCTATTATTGCGTTCAAATCGGAGAAAATTAGTTACATGGGGCCAAACGGAGAAAGATTTTGTTTTCTGCATCATAATTTAAGGAAGCTAAATTTAAAGTAAACTTACTACGCAATTTTATTTAGCAAAGATGTAGATAGTTAAATTTTTCTTTAAAATCTAATGTTTTAAGATACTTTACTATATCTCTATTTGACTCAATACATTAAAATATGAGATCTGAAATATAAGGACATGAATCTTTAGTTATTAAATATAAATCATTATTATTATCAAGAGAATCAATTATTTATTTATCAAGAAAAATTATTAATTATTATTATTATTATTATTATTATTATTATTATATTATTATTATATTATTATTATTATATTATATTATTATTATTACCTTAACCTTTTGCTCTGCCTGAGACGAATATGGTAAGAATTCATCTCATAAACTGCGTTTAATATAATCCAATTATAACTTAATTTCATAATTTCCTCCTAAAGAGTGGAGTATGTGCCTATGTATAACATTAAATACCTCTACCCTGTAAAACGCCTGCGAGAAACTCATCGTAATCATCCTAATTCGTGTTTATGTGGCTTAAAATCTTTCTTCCTTCTAACAAGCTCAAAATCTTGTGCTTCTGCTAACTGTTTCCCTAACAGAATAAGATTTTCAGCCTTTTTTGAATTTACTACTTCGGCGAGACTGTTATATCTCTTTCTTCATCCTCTGATTATAGGGGTATTCATCAACTTTACAAAACACTGAAATGGAGTAATGGTGGAAGCTGATGACAATCTCCTACTCTAGATCTAAAGGTGAAGGAGGAAGGCATGAAGTACATTCAGGCATTCGTCAAAGATCTTGGAAGCAAATAATTAAGAACCTTACTACACACATTCCGGATCGTACACCGAACCAATTCTTGAAAACAAACTTGACATATGTTTCAACTCACTGATTCTTATCTCACTATTATAATACTATCAAATGACCTCCACATACGATACCTATCTGGGTTAAGATCTGACCAAAAAACTCTATAATTCTTCATTATTACTTCAATACTTCATTCTCATCGTAACAGCTCATCTGTCCTATGCGTTTTCTTTTTCTGGTAACATTTGTGATTGGGCAAAATTGTGGGTCCGTTCTGTACGCTTTTATCGCTATACCTATAGTTTTTGTAGTGAGGGCTTGATAACTAGCGTTCCTCTCTGCAGTTGCGTCTTTGCTTCTGCCAGATAATGGTGGGTGAGATAGTAAATCCGTTTTGATGGGATATTAAGCAACAGTGTCATCCTCCTATCCTTCAACTAAATCTTCTACTCAAAAATCCATTCGGTTTTCGATCGTGATTGTTTCTCTGGCCATTCAGGCTAGAACAGTGCGTATCGGGAGTGGAAAAAATCTCATTTTCACACCATACCTCGCTAATTTTCATTCACGACCTTGAAAATCGTTGCAGGATTCCCATTTTCTCTTTGAGAGCGAGCAAAAGCAAACTTCAATTAATCGAAAAGTGCCTCTATGAAACTTTGGTTCCTCCTTAACTGACAAATGCTCGTTCTAGCTTATGTCAAAAGAGTCCTCTAAGAACTTCTGTGAGAGTGCATACTTTCCTCCTCTTATTCGCTCCTATGGTTCTGTTGCGCTAATACTCCAAACTTGAAAGGCCAATCTCTTTGGCCTTCTTATTTTTTCTCTTACTCAATCCTGGAAACGATTCTGGCATTCCCCTTCCTCATGAGTGCATAGGCTCTAAAATCTATGAACGTAAGGACCTGGTGGCCCGTTGGCATTCCTCCCCGCGTTTTGAGAGAGAGTCTTCCTTGCTGAGGATGCCCTTCGTTCAACAATTTTCTCTATGTCTCAATACTAGCCTTTCCCTCGTTTTGGAAGCACGCTTATGTCCAAGCTATTCCGAAAAAATGAAAGGAACCGCTCTTATCTTTCTAACTATCGCCCTATAGAATCTCACTTGTATTCTATCTAAGATATTGGAGAAACCCTTGTCAACTCTCACTTCTAGACCATCTGGATCTCATTCTCTTCTTTGCGAACGCAGTAACGGCTTTTCGGGCGCTCGAGTCTATCTGGCGATATACTGTCACTGTTTTAAACGGATTTATAGTTTTCCGCCTTCAGGAACTACGGGGAGCTTGTGTTGTGGCGCTTGACATATTCAACACAAGGCATTTGACCGGGTATGCACGCTGTCAGCTGCTATCTCCAAGCTCCCTCTTTGGTTTGCGTCCAATTTCTTTGTCTTACTTATGTTCTACTTCTTTTATAATCCGCTTCAATACTCAAGCTGTTGTTGATGGGCACTTCTTCTTTTTTTCTAATCAATACTGATGTCAATAGTGGTGTTCCTATTCCTACTTTATTCCTACTTTTTCATTAATGATCTCACCCTGCACAATCTAACATCTATCCAATCTTACCGATGAACTTCCAATCCTTCCATATCTTTCAACTCATTTCAATTCTGTCCTTCTTTTTACATCTAGAATTGCTCTCGTCTTAATATTTCAACTCTTGTCTCGATGATGTGAATTGAATTTCCTGGTGGGGTCGTCTGAATCTTTTGAAATTCAATTCTGTTAAGCTACAAACTCCGTCTCTAAGACAACTTCTAATTCTCCTATCTCTTTCGATGTTCTCTCGTCTCTCTCCTGTTGACAAAATAAACATTCTTAGCATTAAACCATAAACAAAGGAAAATTAATGTGGACAATGCTCAAACTAGTGCAACACAAAACAGTGAGGAGGGTCTTAAAAACCTATGGGCGGCCTCAAAGAGAAACAAAGGGAGTTTTTTTTAAAATTAATTGAGGGACTTTTTTCTTCTTCTCAATTTCTTATTTGTCTCCTTCATGAATTCAGCCCATGTATGGAGCTTACTTAGCCTCATATCTGGGGGGGGGAGGCTCTTGGTCCACCCGGCTTTTGATAGGTCAAGTCCAACATGGCACAGAATATAGGGCTTATAACTAGTTTGTGGTACTTTCCAAGTTCACGACTTGAGTAAACGCTGATACTAAAAAAGCTATTTTTGCAGTCGGAACTGTTGGTGTTTAATCTCTCTTCTAATAAGATACCTGGGTCTAGCAGCGGAACAGTCGGCAATCAAGTGAAGAGCTTACCATTGTCCTCGAGCGTAAAGGCCCTTTACGCGACGCCCTCGTAACACAAGGAGCATGCTGTGTCATGCACATAACGTATTGAATGTAAGAATATTTATGTAAACTCAGGCTAATCTTCGCATGAGGTGCTTCCTTCTTCTCATGCCAGCATGAGTCATTTACTTGAGTGGAAATCCGTCTCCATATTGTTCCTCGTCTGAATTAATCCTCCCTCACTCTTTAAGCTGGCGCCTAGTGCTAATCTGCGTAATTTGCGTTAGATGGGGAACTTTTGTAGTGCATCTATCAACTCAGCTTCCTTTGTATAAGGCTTACACGAAAATGTTTCAATAACATGTATTACTAAATATATATATAATTTAATAAAATACTATAATTAAGGTTACCATTCGTCCCGATTTAGCAGTATTATATTATAGTACATTATGAGTGTAGTAGCTTCAGATAATATATATATATATATATATAGTATATATTAATGATATAGAATTTTTATAAACTATAGTACTTATACTTACAGTATTAATAAAAAGTAAAATGGAAAAAGTTCCATATAAGATAATATTCATAATGTTAAGTTGATGTCACTACAATTGACTTATATACTCTCTACGCACCTATATAACCCTCACTCATACATATATAATATATATATATATATATAATATATTATACTCATATATATATATATATATATATATATATAGTATATACTATATATATAATAAACATTAATTATAATATATTATTATTATTCTATTATATAAATATTTATGTTATATACATATATTATATTATATATACTGATATTATATATTTATATATACCTATTATAGTATAGTATATATATATATAAATATTTATAATATATATAATATATATATATATTATCAATATTTATTATATATTAATAATATTAATATATATATAATATATATATATATATTAATATATTATAAATCATATATATATATATAATATAATATATAGTTATAATATTAATCTTAAATATCTTAATATATAATATATATATATATTAATATATAATATATTATATAATATAATATATAATATATATATATTATATATTAATATATATTTTACTTAAATATGTTTTAAAGTAAATTTAGTCTATATCAATTACTTTGGTTTATACTTGAAGATGTAATTATTTGATTCTCTATTATCATTTTTGTTGTACATTTGGGATGTTAAATTCTTTCTTTTTTAATTCCATTTTCTTCACTTTTTCATATCAATTTATTCATTATATTTATTATTTATTTTTCATCTTTTTTTGTTTTTTATTTTTTTATATATTATATATTAACTTTTTTATATAATCTAAATTTTATTTCTTTCTTTCAGTCATGATAAATATATAAACTGGAATTAGCCCATTACTTCAAAGATTAATATAACTAAAATTAGATTACAATGATTTATTATTTATCTGTTTTTGCTTATTTATTGTAAGTGCTAGAAAAATGACTAAATTAATAACATTATATTTTTTGAAGCTCTTTGCCGAGTCAAATTTGTATTTATTTGTCTATACATTTGAAGAAGTTCTTATTTGACAGTTTTTTTTCTTAATATCACCGGAATCTTCTAAGATGAAATTAATCAATTTTACATTTATTTTTTATATTATATGTTAATATCTTATTGGTGAATATATCAGTACAATTGATCATAGTTAGTACTGTTCCTAATATAGCCATTTACTATAATCTTGTGTGTACTTCTTGTTAATTATTTAAAATTTCACCTTATTGCTGATCTTATATATTATCTCTAATACCTTTTAATATTTTTGATTGAGTGTACTTTCTGACATTAAGTATCTATAAGAGTCTTACTATCCTTCTATAGAATAATATCATTCGGCTAATACTTCTTATTAGTCATTACTTTTCTTCCCACATTTTTTTGGATTATCATAGCGCATAATGAGTTGGGCTATAAGTGCAGTATCGAATTTCACCAAGACGTGAATAACTATATGCACACATCGTTGACGATTGTATGACTGACTGAAGTATAAAGCACTATCTCACTTTGGAGAATTATTAATAGATTTCACCGATCGCAAATAGAAGAGGCTAATGCATCTCTTTACCCTTTTTTATCGCCAGCACAAAATATTATAACATCCTAGTTAGTCTTTGATCCTCCTTTTCTCTAATTTATAAGTCTATTGTTTTTGTAAATTAAGCGCTAACATATTCGATTTCAATGTTTTCAGAAGAGAAATGACTAGGCCTAATGCTTTAGAATAGACGAAGACGTCGCTGTAAATCTTAATCAATGAGCTATCGATAGTTTCTTTTATAATCTTTAACTAATTCAGCTTCTTGTGTCTCACCTTCTCATTTTACTAACTACTACTAAGCTAAATCGGTCTTGTCTTTCGTGTCCGATCGACCAAGTAATTTTTCCTATTAATTGTTGATACTTTTTTACCTTCTCTTTCTATTCTAAGTATCTGATTTTATTCTTTGTTTGTTACTTATCATGTAACTTGTAACTTTGTCGTCAACTCAGTTGAGCGTATGTTTGCTCTTCCATACATTTATCATCCTTCTGTACTTCACTGCAACCTGAGTGGGGACTCGAACTCCTAAACACTAATATAAATGATTTCTGAACTAAAAAAGAAGTATTTGTATAACCAAAAAATTGTTTTTTTAATATACTTATTCATTTTTTAAGGAATTTCTTACTCCCCCCCCCCTCTACTTGTACCTCCATGCTAACATGCATATCCTTCAATTTTTCTTCAATGTCTCATTATAAATAGTCGTGTGTTCCATTTACTTTGTTTAGACCTAACTATAATTAATTGTCTTATTTCTATCGACAGAAATATCACATCATAGCAGCATCTTGTAATCATATAACTGTTTTATTCATCTCCAACAGTTACCATTATCATCTCTATCTGATTCGGGTGGTTTAGAGTGATAACCTTTTTTCCTTTGTTATTGCATCATCCTTGTAAGTATGCTGCTGAAAATATCCATAGCATTTATTTTCCATTGCCTTCTTCCCTGATCTTAGAAACGTAAATCGGTTACGGTAACCAATTTTCATCTCTTGCACTCGTCAGTGGATGCAATTACACTTCCTAGTTTTTGGTCGAGCTGACTCTCTTATACTTATCCTTCTATCTCTTCGGTCTCTTTCTTCATATCCCTCTCAGCTCAGGGCTATCGAACCAATCTAGCTTTTTCTCTCAAAGTCATTTTTCATCTGTTAACTTCTGCAATAATTTGTTCACACTCACTATATTACATCTTACATAATTTGTCTCTTATCCACCTTTATCAGTTACCTTTCCTTCATCAAAAACCCCACATCTGTTCTTCTTCCACAATTTCCTATTACATTTCACTATCCTTATTCTAGGCTTGTCATTAATATTCTAAACTATTATGAACTCTGCTCATATTAATAATTTGTGAGTGATTTCCTATCTCTTCTACAATCTTCCATCCTTCACTATCTTTTTCATCTATTATCTCCTCACTTCACTTGCATCCAACGATTCTTCCTCGCTATTTTCTTCATTTTCAATTACATCTAATTCATATATTTTTTCAAAATTCTTTCAAATCTATATAATATTATCTAACTTCTGCTATTCCAAATTGCGTATGTATATAGACGTACATTTCTATATTACTAATTTTTTACTAGTATGCTTTGCCAGCGTCTACTAATTCCATACATAATACAATTTAGATAATTCATCTTCATATATTTTCTTTTTTAATTCATTTCATAGTAATTTACCAGTTTTATCCATAAAACTGGCTCTACTTTCTTCATATTCATCTACTAATTTTTAAGTTTTCATTACTCTTCCTTTCTTCTTTATACACTCACAGTTCTGATTTTTCATTTTCATAATACCGCCAGCTTTCCCTCATCCTCAATAATTTTTATGAGTTCAATAACCATATTATATTTTCTTCTGTACTCATTACCCATTTACTCTAATTTAAATATTATCTAACATCGTTTTCATATTCTTTCTTCTTCATATATTTCCATACATCTTTTCTCAATCTATCTTTATCTTCAAGTTCTTTATTATTTTCATTTTATAATCTACTTTTATTTTGAATTCTTTGATTGCAATACTATGAACTTATTATTGATAGTACAGCTCTTATAAAGTACCGTATATATCCTATGTTTATACTATGATGGTTTTTCCATCTACATATATATAGTAATACACAATATCCTTACAAATCGCTCGTCCATTCTTATCAATAGTGTTTCTTTTGTAATATACTTCTTCACCTATATTTTATAATCTTTGACATGTTGCTTTAACTCTTATTTAGATCTTATCTCATGCTAACGTTTTATATTTCTCTGAACTTATTCATTTTTCTATATGTTAAAATTATTGCATGATCTATTGTATCTAATAATTCTTTAATATGTCATCAGTAATTCATTATCTCTCATCACATTTTATTAAGGTAAACTGTATCCACAATCTACCTTCTTTTATTATAAGTGTAATATAATACCCCTCATTATCATTCCACAAAAATACATAAGTATGGATTCGAGTGTAGGAATATCCAAGTCAAATTATTGTTAGTTATTACCTTACATTATCAAAAAATATTATAGTTCGTCTTCAGTTTTTACACACTGCTCATTATTAAATGTATTCATTTATTCATTGGGTTAGTACTTATTTATTAACTATTGTAATAATAGGAGCAGTTTTAAATAAAAAATACATAATACTATACATACATAATTATAATATTTTATACCACAAAATAATCCAAATCACTTACTATCCCCAGGACTTTCTGCCAAGAAGCCAGATCATCACAATATACTCATACTGATATTCATTATTCAAAATGTTAAAGATCAAAAAGTTTCTGAGTATATATCTTCATTTTTGAAATTCTCAGATTATATATTAAAACTTGTGATAGCAACATGAGTTATTACAAGGATATTATGTATAAATGCATTAGATAGCTATTCAAAATAAAAAAAAAATACTATACATAAAGTATCACATATGTATAGATTCAGCACTTACTCTATAAATGTAACTCTAAAATATAGTTATAATCAACTTATATTACTCTTATATTAATTATTGATTAACATTGGTTTCAATTTATTTATTAATAATACTATAATACTGCCTGTGTAGGGTAATTTACTTATGGAGTGGTCAACCCCCCCAGATTAACTCAAAAAAAGTTTAACAATAACCAACTAATTTTATTATTATTATAATCTCTAAAATTCACCAACACATCCATTTATTATTGAGAGAGTTATATATAAAGGGTGATCAATTAACACTATATCATTAGACGTATAAACATAAGGTAAATGAAATAACGCTCTCACCCTTATAGAATCTCACCGATGTACTAGCAAACTCAGATTGGGTTTACGTACTACTTTTATAAGATGCATGTCTTAATTTAACATTGACAATATGTTATATATCCTTACATATATTGTCGTATAGCATTGCTACTCGCAAACATATTATTGCTTGTACACTCTTTCAAATGAAATAAATTCTTTCTTGCTTCAGTCACTTATGCAGAAGTTAAACTCAAAAGGCAGTAAACTATAAAATTAATCATCAACTATATTGATATTGTACTCTATGTTATTGTTCTATTTCATTAAGCATTTTTTTATTGTTTTAAATCCAATCTTGGTTCTGATAATTCCACAAATGGTTAGGCAAAATATGTCTATTGCGTAGTCATCGTTTTTTCAATTAACTTCCGTATATCTATCATCCTTCTTAATTCTTTATCCAATTTCTTTAAATTGACTTATCTAACATGTTGTTTTTGGTGCTTAGTTCCTATTTTGAATTCAATACATTAATCTGGTCGCGCGAAGAGAGTATTACTTTGAAAACCATTCGGCTTCGCTATTCATTATCAACCTAGGTGTTTTGTGGCTGAACTCTTCTCTAGATCTCTTCATACACAGGGTCGCACGAATGTCAATCTCTAGAGACTCCCATTCATTTCATATTACTATTTCTTCTACGTTTGCCATATCTCTTTGCATTAGGCGAGGTAGCTATTTATAACCATATGTAAACATTGAAAGGTGATATCACGTGCGCGAGTTTTCTCTTTTACTATGCTGACATTCAGGTCGAGCAACTGATTTTGCTATGTTTTTATGTGTTTTGTTCTGTTTTCTTCTTTATCCTTCTGAATTTAAAGCCACCATTGCCTAAAGTATTTCTTTTAATATTTTATATTCTGTTTCTTCCCATCAAATATCAGCAAAGATCAAACTGCATGGAGGAATCTGAACATCTTTAAACTTGTGTTAGATTGTTGTTATGGTTTTTTTATTATATTGTAATATCACCCTCATCTCCTAATCCACTAATCAATTCTTGTTAATCCCTAGTGAGACCATTCATACTTACCAATTATTTATTGAGTAATCTCTTAAGTGATATTTTTCATCCTGAGTATCTGAATTGAGCGATATTCGATTGTGTGCTGTAAAAAGAATGTAAATCCTTCCTTGGAAATAAATATTAAATTTTCTGTTAGTTATACATAGCAGAGGTATAAATTAAGTCATTTGGCTATTGTAATTAATCATGATAACGTATCTAGAAAAAATAAATCTTCTGTACATGTATTTTTTACTCTCTTCTAAACACTGATTCTATCCCTACTCAATTCGCCATATCTCAAATTAGTACATTTTTATTCTTGTTTTCCTTAACTTTTGTCACTCAGTCTAGATGTAGATCCTATAATATGGCGGTAACTTTTGTTATAATATCACAAATATTGTCCATTGTTCTCACCCATCAATTTTCTTCGTTTGTGGGAACTGAAAATTAATGATACTCTCTTTAGCAAATCCTTTAATTAACGTCCTATGCTCATGTAATCACAATAATCTCATTGTTGATAGCACCAGTCATTTTTCAATTATGTGTAGTTCCTGTCAAACTTTATTATAATATAATCTACAGACTTTCCTATGATAACAAACACATTAAGAATTGGATAATAAGCAAAGTTCTAAATTTATTGCTTCCTAAAAAATTAATATAACAATCTATCTGTTACGCTTTATGATTTAATTACGTTTAACAAATACCCCAAAACAATTTTATTGTAACCAATTAACAGTGCAACTTTTTCTCTCTACAGTATGCCAACAATATATCATTCAGTGTTTATGAATATTGTATTTCACAATATTGTACAGAAATATTTTTATTAATTTCTAATAATATTAATTTCTGTCATATGAGCCTTCTTTTTTCATTACAAAAATTTTACACATACTTAGTTCCTAAGAGTGTTAAAATCTTCAATCTTTCAAGTGTTAGAAAATATTTGTTTTAGTATCTCACAATTCTTATTTATACTTATCTTATTCTTTTTATCAATGTCCTTCATATTAAGAGTTACTAATCAATTATGGTATGAATGTACCTTTTCACTTATTTTAAATGTCATCAGTTTCTACTAATTCTCATTTTTGCTTTATCATACTTGATACATATTCTCTCAATGAAAGTATCTCCTATTCCTTTGTTGCATATTCAACAATGATTATTGTAATTTAAGGATAAACTTTTCATTGTTCTTTATAGTTTCTACTATAAAATTTCTTTTTAATGTATCTGTATAATGATATTATTCTACTTATACTCAATTTCTGTATTCCATATTTCTTTTTTCATATGGAAAATTACTTCTAGTTGTTCACCTGCTAAACCTCCTATTATTTGTGCATTTTGTTTTCCTTTTCTTGAGTTAACATTAATTTTCACATACCTTTTTGTAAATAAAGTATTCTTTCAAAGTCTATCTTTTTTTTCCAAACTAATATAATTTAGGTATTATTAAATCATTTTTCTTTCTTATCATTTGTTTCTCTTATTATTTTCTTTACTATCCATTAGTTTCCTTTATCAATATTTAAGTTTAGTTTATCATTATTGTTATTGATAAAAATTTCTTTTGCACTTTCTTCCTCTTTTGACTATTTTATGTTTGTGTTTATTTATATCAAGATAAGTGAAATTTTTTAATAATAATGTTTAAAGTAATTTACATTATCATTATCAATATTTTTTGGTTTAATAATTGAAGATGTGTAATATTATTTGGTTTACGCTTTATCATATTTTGTTTGTTGTTACATTTGGGATTGGTTAAATTCTTCTTTTTAATTCGATCTTTGTTCAGCATTGTAAAATATCTTGTTTGACCTCTCTTTACTCATTTTCTTATCTTATTTTGTTTTTACTTGATAATTTTCTTATCTTTTTTATGATCTTAATTTTATTCTTTCTTCTCTCAATTATATTACTTATGAAATATGTAACAAATATACAAATATAACATCAATATGATTTTTTTTATTTAATCTGTTTTTTTTTTTTTGATAAATTGAAATAAAGGAGAAAATACGCTCTCTTGATTAAGTTTATCGGGCTATAAAGAATTCTAATATATTAATATATATATATATATATATATATTATAATATAATTATATAATATATATATTACAAATATATCATATTAAATATATATATATATATATACATCATAACTATATATATATGTATATATGTATATATAATATTATTATCAAAAAACTAATATATAAATAAATTTAATAATTTTAAAATTTTTATATCTAAAAAATAAATAAAGAAAATGTGAAGAAGAGAAAAAAGAAAGAAAAAAAAAAGAAGAGAGAGAGAGAGAGAGAAGAGAGAGAGAGAGATGAGAAGATGCAGAGAGAGAGAGAGTAGGAGAGGAGAGAGTAGATAGATAGATAGTAGATAGAGAGAGTAAGAGAGATAGAGAGAGAGAGTATAGAGAGAGAGTAATAGAGAGTAAAGATGAACAAGGACAGGAATAGAGAGAGAGATAGAGAAGAGAGTAAGAGAGAGATGATGAAGAGAGAAGAGAGATATAGAGTATAGAGATAGAGAGAGAGAGAAGACGAGAGATAAGTAAGAGAGAGATATAGTAGATGAAAGGTAAGAGAGATAGTAGATATAGAAAGAGAGAGAGTAAGAGAGAGAGGAAGAGAGATATAATTTTATTTGAGAATAAGTATAAAGTAATATAATAAGATAGTATTATAATACGGTATAGGATAGATATGATATAGAGAGGTAAGATAAGATAGATATGATAATAGTAAGAGTAAGAAGAGAGAGATAGAGTACTA
>JABUQX010101667.1:0-2500 GCA_015478945.1 Trachelipus rathkii
AAAATGAACCATGCTTCACGTTGTGACAAAATACTAAGTTTTCAAAATGAACTAGGCAGATTTCTTTCCAATTCTCATATAACTCAATTACGGTGCACAATTATTATTTTAATTTATTAATACTAAACAAATATTCATCAAATCAATATATACAGAACTTACCAACCACCGTTAAATAACTTTTTCATAGATACGGCTGCTGATAAATAACTCAATACTAACTAAATTCTATCAAACTAAAATTCTGAACTAAAATCAATACGTAAAATCAACTAGCAAATCCAACAAGTTAATCCATAAACTAATGTAAGTTATCAATTTGATAACATATTTGGCTTCAAAATATCGAATGATAATACAAATTCTAAAATAATCCTATCACATGTAAATATAGGCTAAGGCTCATTTAATGTTGTTCTCGTAGTTACTATACAAATTATCCTCACAAAATATAGGCTAAAGCTCTTTTATTAAATATGATAACGGCAATCTAAAATGCTAATGCAAATAACTTCTTGGCTATGGCACAAATAATTTTAGCTTATATATGGTCAAGCCATATATAATAATACTTTATCCAAATAATCAACCAATTTATATTACCTGAAGTATCTCGTTTCAAAGTTGGTATCTTTATACAAAATTCCCCTATTCTAAGCTAAGTCTTTTATTTACAATAATATACAAATAAAAATATAAACAAACAAATAAAGTTTTCAAAATTCCTAAGTGTGAACACGAATGCTTTGCACGCATCCAACAATCCTATCAGTTCAAGAGTTTGTCAACAAGTTTTTCAAAGCTAACTAATCAAACGAACAAATACAGAGCTAAACACAAGCCGATCTTATCAGTACAGATGGTAATTGTCAAGTCACAAAAGCTAACTAAACAAACAAATATTTACAAACACGGACTAAACACAGAGATAGTCTTATCGGTTCAGATGCTAATTGTCAAGTCACAAAAGCTAACTAAACAAACGAATATTTACAAACACGGACTAAACACAGAGATAGTCTTATCGGTTCAGATGCTAATTGTCAAGTCACAAAAGCTAACTAAACAAACGAATATTTACAAACACGGACTAAACACAGAGATAGTCTTATCGGTTCAGATGCTAATTGTCAAGTCACAAAAGCTAACTAAACAAACGAATATTTACAAACACGGACTAAACACAGAGATAGTCTTATCGGTTCAGATGCTAATTGTCAAGTCACAAAAGCTAACTAAACAAACGAATATTTACAAACACGGACTAAACACAGAGATAGTCTTATCGGTTTAGATGCTAATTGTCAAGTGAGCACTTCATCGCTCTGACTCCACGATATCGATTTCCTGTTTGTGACGTCAGACCACTGTTGCCAGAATTTCATAATAAATATTTTCATGGAGCATTTTTAATTCACTTTTAGGTCTTCCAACTATAATTTCAGAGAAAACAAAGATTAGTTTCATATATATACATTTATATTTTACACTTCGTTAAAATATCTTTTTGAACACGCATTTTTCTAGAATTTCGGCTTACTTTTTATTTTTTTCATATTTCAATTCAAATGATATTCATGCCTTTAGTATTATTCTTTATTAATAACTTCTTAATTTCTTAATATTTAACTTCTTAATATTCCTATGTTATCCTTATTTTATTTTTTAAGGGTTCGCCTAAACTCTTTACTTTTAAGGTAAAGGCAAAATCTTTTCTTCTTTGATATTTACCAGGCCCTATTTTATCTTTAAATTTCTACCCTTTAATATACAGAAACTTTAACATTCAGTAATTTACGCTACATGGTCCTTCATAATGATCAAACTTCCATTTTTTACCTGGGTAAGGGCTAACGCTGATGATGGCTCTAGCCTGGGCCCTATTATAATGCGAGGGATAAGTTCCCTCGAGCACTTGCCGGTGCGGGACCTATAGGATAGAGATAAAAGCACCAACATCGCCTCGCAAAGATAGAGGGGTCAAGTGAACTGGAAAGTGCAGAACAGTTTATAAGCCTTTTGCCGTTGACTTAACCCTGTCCAAAAAGCCGGGTGAAACGCAGAGCTCCCCCTGCCCCCAGCATATGAGAAAGCAGTATCCATCACATGGGCGGATGAGACGCATTTTCGTATACGCGGAGCAACTGAGCCAAGGAAGGAAATTCTCAGTCTAAACAGAAACTTCCAGTTACTTTGGAGGCCGCCCTGGCAACCATCTGTGATGTGAGGTTCCCAAGATACATTTTTTTGTTCATGTAAGGCCAAGGATGTTTACATTGGTTCAACAGGAGAGACAACAGATAAGTCGAAAGAACGACAGGAAAGTTAGAAAAGTATTTGGAGAAGGAGATTTGTAAAAAGTTGGGTTTTTAAAGAATTGAATTTCACAAAGTAATTTCTATCCATCAGCCAGAATAAAATCGGAAAGATTAAGACGAGAGGGAATTTCAGAAGTAAAAGTGGGAGTAGAAATTGATATGAGTTAAAGAATGAAGGGTCG
>JABUQX010101667.1:10000-28451 GCA_015478945.1 Trachelipus rathkii
GGATCATCCAAAAATTTGAAAATATTATATAATATTATATATATATATATATATATATATATATATATATATATATATATATATATATATATATATATATATATATATATATATATATATATATTTATATTATATATATATCTCTATCATATATAATATATATCATTATATACAGTATATAATATATATAATATATATATATTATATATATATCATATATACTATATATAGAGGTAATTTAAAGGGGGGGTTCAATTTTAGCAGGGAGGGATGTAAAGGGGACTGTTTTTAGGTGTCCTTCTTGAAAGTGCATATGTCTCTCTTAGGAAAGTGCATAACAAACTGGAACCAAATTCCAGAGCTATAATAGTTATATTTTTTATAATCATAAGTGTCATTAATTATTTATCATTTATTAAGTAGATATTGAAAAAATTGTTTAAATAAGAATGATACTGATAGATATATTGATTTCAGAACACTAATGAGTTTCTTAATTTGTTTTTGTAATTAAATATTCTTTTGCTGTAAGTAAAATTCACATAGTCTATTCATATAAAACTCACCTGGAGGAAATTATTATATACTTCAAATAATATTGATGTTCCGATAAACCTTCTATTGATTGATGTTCTTGAAGTGTTTGTTCTGAAGTTTCACGAATTCGTCGAATTTCTCTTCAAGGTGTGTATTTCACAAAAATTAATAAATACTTAAATTATAATAATGTAACTGTAACTACTAAAAATAATACATAAAAGAATAAATTGAATATTAAAATCATATATAGCTACTAAAGTAAAATAATGGGTAAAAGCACTCAGCAAATAATATATAAAGCGTAAAACATGCCAAACATTATAAAAAGCATTTTTGCAGATTCCTGCACTGTAGGTCGGAGAAACTATTGCAGTAAGAATTGAATGACCAGATACTTTCCCCTCACTGGAGTTTTATTAAATTAAAACAGGGTATGTGTCAAACTAAGATTAATATAATACATTAATAATGATAAAGAATAAAATAACTAACTTACGTTTTGTTATTTAGGGAGCCAGTATTGGGACCTACACTTGAACCCAATACCGGGAGCTATTAACGAAGACCCAATAACGGGAGCTAAAAACTGGTCATCTTACACTACTTTGACTTGCTTTGTAGAAGAATCTTTAGAAATCTCGTCACTACCATTGTTAAAGAAATCCTATTTACGAATCTACATCTAACTACTACTTACCTTGTTTAAATCTCGAGTTCTTCAGTTGTGACTAACCGCCATTGAAGAGTTCATAAGTAATCTTATTGTACCTGAAAATAACACAGAAGATTGGTCATTGGTTAAAATTGGATCAAGGATCAATATTGCACAACTTGATTGATTGCCAAAGATAAGTACCTGATTTTGAGTGTATGAACACGTCCAACACACCACATATATGCTTGGTGTCTAATCATTCTTGTTTGTCCAAACCTTGAACCGGTTTCTCGCGATATCCATTTTTGTTTGTCCAAACCTTGAACCGGTTTCTCGCGATATCCGTTGCATTATTTTAGAGGAAATCTACCTCTGTTTAATTATAGTTTTACTCGTGACCATTGTCCAGGTCCTTATTTGTTCTTTAATTGTCCAGGTCCTGATATGTTCTTTAATTATTCTGAATAAATTTTATACATTGTGACCATTGTCAAGGTCCGTTCTAAATTTCTTAATTTATTATATATTATTTTGTACTGAAATCCTTAAGGGATTTATACTTGTGGATTAACCCACTTTGTATCCATGTCCAGGATACCTTAATATTAGCAGTTAAATTTAGTAAAGCTTGTTCGGTACAACCTCTTTTCTTTCACCTTCCATTTAATTCTTTTATTTCTTTATAATATAATTTTTGTTATTCTTAATCTTCATAAGTCATCTTTAGTAAAGAGTCGTCTGTAGTCTTAAATCATAAAAGTGCGTCATAGATGTCAACATCATTCTCAAGGCTTTGCTGCTGTCCGTGCAAAACCTCGGGTCCTGTGAAGTTACCCTACTGCTAGGCATACCTATACTTCACTCTCTTATCCGGCAGTACCTTTTTCCTGGTTTCAAACGACGTATTCTCAAGCTTTCTGAAGAATCTGTTGACGCTTTGAAAGACTACTAAAGGTATTTGTTTATTTATTATACCTCATATTTCAAGTTCTAGTATTTTTCTATTATTTCTCTTTTCTTTACTAACGTTCGGGAAGTTACGTGGATTATCCCCGTCACTTCCCGTTACATAGACACGTTAAATTTATTTGGCGCCCGAACAGGGACCTGAGTTCCTTTGTTCGGAGAGCCGCGCCTACGATTGACGTTGTCACAACGCTATCTTAGCTTTCTCTTATACTTATTCGTGTCATACTCTTATCGAGTTTCGCTTGAATCTGTTCAGATTCCATTTTTCGTTAGTTACAAGTTATTCTTGGTTGTTCTGTAAAATTATTGATCAACATGTTTCGTTCCCCAACACAAGATAAACGGCCTAAAACACCTTCTGAGACCGACATATCTGAACATTCCAATTCAGATACGGAGGTCCAGGAACCAATTGAAACAGCCCCTTGTATGGGTGCAGAGGGTTTTGCTGTTGATGAAAAAGAACAGGAGATGTTGACTACAGATCTCTTTACTTCTGATAAATTGTTGTCACCAATTGTGTTAAAAGGTCTTCATTCCAAGTTGTTAAGGGATAAGGAAACCTTAGAAAAGCAAATGTCTCCTATAGAGTCAGATTCTAAAGTCTTAAATACATCCCCAAAATTGGTGGGAAAGTCTTTGTCACAGCCTGATGTTCGTAAAGGAGATCATAAACAAGTAAATAAAACTAGAGAACCACTTCCAGGTTCTTCTCATAAATATTCTGGTCTCGTCCAAGAAGACCAATTTAACCATAAACCTCAAAGAAACTTAGAGTATAAAGCAAATGGACTCCACTCAAAAATGGAGGTCCCATTGATGAAACCCAATGTAGGAGTGGGATATCAGCAAGGAAATTCTGATATACCACATAACTTAGCTCAATCTCAACCAAAACTGAACACCTATCAAAGTGGTTTTCAACAAGCTCAGAGTCGACCCTTGTTACAACCACAGTCCCAGGGTTATAACACATTTCAAGGATCGAACTCCTCAGATCTTCCCTTGTATACTGGTCAACAGATTAGACAACATTTGGATATGCTTACTGAAGCAATTGTCATGATGTCTCAATTACTCAAGAACAGTCAACGCTTAAAAGTAGTTGACCCAGGAAAATACAAATATGAGGCCGATCAAGACCTCTTGGTTTATTTGGGCGATTTCGAAGCTTATTGTGGGTTGCATTATCCAAATGCACCACAACAATGGTTAAGATTCTTAGGACAAAAATTGGAGGGTAAGTTCCTCAAATTGTATAAGATCTTAACAAAGGATGATCAAAACTATTTCTCGGTTCGTGATACGTTAATCCGTTGGTATCATGATGAGGAGAAACGTAAAGATGAATACCAACTTCAAAGGTATCATTCAGCTCGTAGACATCGTGGAGAGTCCATCCGCATGTTTGCGCTTCGGCTTGAACAATTAGCTCGAAGAGCCTTTAACGGGTTAGATATGCGTGAGCATGAGTCTTTGCGCTCAGCCTTTCTATACAGTCTACCTCCTTCTATTGAACAGATTGTACGCCAATTTATAAAAATGCAAGAGTTAAATGGTGTTCGCAGACTTCCATGGGAAGACATAGTCAGCTTTGCTGATTCATTGGAGGATGATGATAATTCTTCTCCAAATTCCTCTTCCCAAACTACCCCTGAACATGTAAACAAAGATAAGGCTCACTATAAAACCACTGACACAGAAAAGGTAGATTTAAATGAGACAATCGACTCGATCATTCAAATAGATACGGTGTATCCGAATTGGATCGATACGATGCACCAGAAACAAGGAAAGCCTCGTCAAAAAGAGGTGCACCAAAAGAATAGGCGTCGCCCTGATAAGTCCGACCATACTCCCACAAAAAAGCCGTCCGGTAGTCGATATTACCGTGACAATCGCCGAAGTCCACCGCCGAATTACGATAGTTTTCAAGCTCGTACCCACGGTTATCACAAGGGAGCTTCTCGATCCACAAATGAGGATAAAAGAAGTCTAATATGTGAATACTGTGAGAAAGTCGGACACAGAATGGCTGAATGCTACAAATACCTTGGTATTTGTAGCTACTGTAAAAAGAAGGGTCATCAAAGGCCTGAATGCCGCTCATATAAATTTTCATCGTCATCTCCTCTAAACACCTGCAAAGTCAATTGCCCTTTTTGTAAAGGCCCACATCCTGGAATTAAATGTCCTTATAAGACTCCACCCCGAGGTAATGGGAGTCCACCCAGAAATGATGGGTTGAAGATAGTAGAGTGTGACTCACCGGGTTCACCTCGTGGACCTGTCAGAAGACCATATTCTGGGGTAGTAAGGAAAGTAACCGCCCAGGCCTCGGAAACCTCAGAGCGAGAGGATAAACGCTTGCCTTATCAAGAGGAAGAACCTCTTCCCCAACGTAAGTATGTAGATTCCTGTGAGAACTGCCATAAATCACATTATGAGGGAAAATGTAAAGGGGTACGAGAAAAGGCAAATAGTTACCGTTCTCAGGCGTTAAACCCCCAGTCTCCCCGGAAGTGAGTCGTCCGGTGGAGGAGTTCGTTCAAGACTCAGGAAAATCCTCTACTGGGGAAAATGTTCTTGAGGTGGATAAGGGTAATGACCTTCTCCTGGATCCTAATTTGAATGACTTAGAAGAGGATATGATCGTGGTTATAAATCTTTGTAAGGCTGACATTAAGCCATTAATTGTTTTGGTTACCTTGGGTGATCAAGAAACGCCCCGATATACTTGTCTAGTCGATAGTGGGGCTGGGGTAAACCTAATTAGTTCCGAGATTATCCCCGGGCTGAATGGCGATGAAATCATATTACCTTCCGCAGAAGCAGGTGTCAAGGCTATACGCGGATTTGGTAATAAAGAGAGAATTCCGATTACACAATATGTGGAGATAACTTTGAAATTTCAATCAGGTTTCATAACTCTACCCTCAGCTTTTTTTATTGTTCCTCAGAAATATATGAAGGATCACATGTTAATCTTGGGTACTTGCGCACTTAGAGAGAGTCATCTTTTGCCGGATATGGCCCGTCAACAACTTATTCACTTAAAAGGGAAAAAAGTGACTGTTGTTGCAGAAGGGCTACATTTGCCTACTGATTCGCCAGTACAAACACATACTATTTTCGTTAATAATATATCGGTTATTAATACCAACATTAATGACATCGATATTATGCAAGACCAAAATAATGATCGTAGCCTTAGGTTCATTTTGAAAGGTCTTAAAGATTTAGGTCATCCATTGAACTGGCAGCAGGTTAATAAACAATATAGACCATATAAAAATCAGATTGTCTGTGAAAATGAAATATTATATTATAAAACTACCAACGGGACTTTGTTGTATCTGGTCTCGTTGGATTTGTTGATGCATATAGTGTTGAACCTTCATAGCTCTTATGCTCACATAAGGGCGCAATAAGCTGGTTCAACTGGTGTATAAGCAGTTTTGGCATCCCAGAACCAATCAAGTCATTTCCGATGTGGTACGTTGCTGTCCAGTTTGTCAAACGCAAAAGACTTTTTCTTCAAATGTTACACCACCTATGTTAAAAATTTTGGCGAGTTATCCATTTGACTTATGTGCGATGGACTTGTTACAATTTCCCAAGACTTTCAATGGGAATAAATATTGCGTCGTCTTAATCGACCATTTTTCAAAGTGGGTCGCGGTTGTTCCTGTGTCGGATAAATCAAGTCCTACAGTATCAAAAACATTGCAGCATCGAATTCTTCCTTTTCTCCCTAAAGTGCCTAACCGGGTTCTTACCGATAATGGCACTGAGTTAACTTCACATGTTTTCCAACAAGTGTTACAAGAATTTAATATTCTGCACATAAGAACGTCACCACTTCATCCTTCCAGTAATGGGGTGTGTGAACGTTTCAATCGCAGTTTGATCCAGATATTGAAATGCTTGGTTATGGAACAACCCGCAACTTGGGACGAGGAATTAGCATCGTCCATTCTAATATATAACAACACTTCCCATAGTTCATTGGGAATGTCCCCATCTGATTTTTTACTACAGAAATCACATAAACCGACCCATACCTTTCCTCAATATTGGAAAGAGGGTAGCACTAATTTCAAACCCTATAAAAAGGGTCAAAAAGTGGCTCGTAAAATCGTCCGAACCAGTCCTAGTACTACGCTGAAATTCAAGAGTAAATGGGAAGGCCCTTTTATAGTGGAGGAAGTCAATCCTAATCGAGTTACGTACCTTATAAGGCGAGTTAATAAACCCACTGACCGTTTGCAAAAAGTTCACTTTTCACACTTGAGAAAGTGGATTGAGATCCCAAATTATTTTTATAAATATTTAGCCCGGAATAGGGAGATCCATGAGGAGTTCTTCGCGGACGAGGACGAATTGAATGATGAAAATGCAAATGCAGATCCAGAAGATTCAGATCTGGTTTCTGAATCTAGTCATGAGTCCATGGGGTCAGAAGAATCGTCATCTGGAGCTGGTTTATTTGATGACAGTTTGGAGCTTATTGATGAAGAAGAGCCAAATTTCGAGGGTTTTGATGGAGAAGAGCTGGATTTCGAGCATCCAATTCGTCCTCGTCTGCGAAGAACTCCTCATGGATCTCCCTATTCCGAGCTAAATATTTATACAAATAATTTGGGATCTCAATCCACTTTCTTAAGTGTGAAAAGTGAACTTTTTGCAAACGGTCAGTAGGTTTATTAAATCGCCTTATAAGGTATGTAACCCGATTAGGATTGACTTCCTCCACTACAAAAGGGCCTTCCCATTTACTCTTGAATTTCAGCGTAGTACTAGGACCGGTTCGGACGATTTTACGAGCCACTTTTTGGCCCTTTTTGTAGGGTTTGAAATTAGTGCTACCCTCTTTCCAATATTGAGGAAAGGTATGGGTTGGTTTATGTGATTTCTGTAGTAAAAAATCAGATGGGGACATTCCCAATGAACTATGGGAAGTGTTGTTATATATTAGAATGGACGATGCTAATTCCTCGTCCCAAGTTGCGGGTTGTTCCATAACCAAGCATTTCAATATCTGGATCAAACTGCGATTGAAACGTTCACACACCCCATTACTGGAAGGATGAAGTGGTGACGTTCTTATGTGCTGTATATTAAATTCTTGTAACACTTGTTGGAAAACATGTGAAGTAAATTCAGTGCCATTATCGGTAAGAACCCGGTTAGGCACTTTAGGGAGAAAAGGAAGAATTCGATGCTGCAATGTTTTTGATACTGTAGGACTTGATTTATCCGACACAGGAACAACCGCGACCCACTTTGAAAAATGGTCGATTAAGACGACGCAATATTTATTCCCATTGAAAGTCTTGGGAAATTGTAACAAGTCCATCGCACATAAGTCAAATGGATAACTCGCCAAAATTTTTAACATAGGTGGTGTAACATTTGAAGAAAAAGTCTTTTGCGTTTGACAAACTGGACAGCAACGTACCACATCGGAAATGACTTGATTGGTTCTGGGATGCCAAAACTGCTTATACACCAGTTGAACCAGCTTATTGCGCCCTATGTGAGCATAAGAACTATGAAGGTTCAACACTATATGCATCAACAAATCCAACGAGACCAGATACAACAAAGTCCCGTTGGTAGTTTTATAATATAATATTTCATTTTCACAGACAATCTGATTTTTATATGGTCTATATTGTTTATTAACCTGCTGCCAGTTCAATGGATGACCTAAATCTTTAAGACCTTTCAAAATGAACCTAAGGCTACGATCATTATTTTGGTCTTGCATAATATCGATGTCATTAATGTTGGTATTAATAACCGATATATTATTAACGAAAATAGTATGTGTTTGTACTGGCGAATCAGTAGGCAAATGTAGCCCTTCTGCAACAACAGTCACTTTTTTCCCTTTTAAGTGAATAAGTTGTTGACGGGCCATATCCGGCAAAAGATGACTCTCTCTAAGTGCGCAAGTACCCAAGATTAACATGTGATCCTTCATATATTTCTGAGGAACAATAAAAAAAGCTGAGGGTAGAGTTATGAAACCTGATTGAAATTTTAAAGTTATCTCCACATATTGTGTAATCGGAATTCTTTCTTTATTACCGAATCCGCGTATAGCCTTGACACCTGCTTCTGCGGAAGGTAATATGATTTCATCGCCATTCAGCCCGGGGATAATCTCGGAACTAATCAGGTTTACCCCAGCCCCACTATCGACTAGACAAGTATATCGGGGCGTTTCTTGATCACCCAAGGTAACCAAAACAATTAATGGCTTAATGTCAGCCTTACAAAGATTTATAACCACGATCATATCCTCTTCTATGTCATTCAAATTAGGATCCAGGAGAAGGTCATTACCCTTATCCACCTCAAGAACATTTTCCCCAGTAGAGGATTTTCCTGAGTCTTGAACGAACTCCTCCACCGGACGACTCACTTCCGGGGAGACTGGGGGTTTAACGCCTGAGAACGGTAACTATTTGCCTTTTCTCGTACCCCTTTACATTTTCCCTCATAATGTGATTTATGACAGTTCTCACAGGAATCTACATACTTACGTTGGGGAAGAGGTTCTTCCTCTTGATAAGGCAAACGTTTATCCTCTCGCTCTGAGGTTTCCGAGGCCTGGGCGGTTACTTTCCTTACTACCCCAGAATATGGCCTTCTGACAGGTCCACGAGGTGAACCCGGTGAGTCACACTCTACTATCTTCAACCCATCTTTTCTGGGTGGACTCCCATTACCTCGGGGTGGAGTCTTATAAGGACATTTAATTCCAGGATGTGGGCCTTTACAAAAAGGGCAATTGACTTTGCAGGTGTTTAGAGGAGATGACGATGAAAATTTATATGAGCGGCATTCAGGCCTTTGATGACCCTTCTTTTTACAGTAGCTACAAATACCAAGGTATTTGTAGCATTCAGCCATTCTGTGTCCGACTTTCTCACAGTACTCACATATTAAACTTCTCTTATCCTCATTTGTGGGTCGAGAAGCTTCCTTGTGATAACCGTGGGTACGAGCTTGAAAACTATTGTAATTCGGCGGTGGACTTCGGCGATTGTCACGGTAATATCGACTACCGGACGGCTTTTTTGTGGGAGTATGGTCGGACTTATCAGGGCGACGCCTATTCTTTTGGTGCACCTCTTTTTGACGAGGCTTTCCTTGTTTCTGGTGCATCGTATCAGTCCAATTCGGATACACCGTATCTATTTGAATGATCGAGTCGATTGTCTCATTTAAATCTACCTTTTCTGTGTCAGTGGGTTTATAGTGAGCCTTATCTTTGTTTACATGTTCAGGGGTAGTTTGGGAAGAGGAATTTGGAGAAGAATTATCATCATCCTCCAATGAATCAGCAAAGCTGACTATGTCTTCCCATGGAAGTCTGCGAACACCATTTAATTCTTGCATTTTTATAAATTGGCGTACAATCTGTTCAATAGAAGGAGGTAAACTGTATAGAAAGGCTGAGCGCAAAGACTCATGCTCACGCATATCTAACCCGTTAAAGGCTCTTCGAGCTAATTGTTCAAGCCGAAGCGCAAACATGCGGATGGACTCTCCACGATGTCTATGAGCTGAATGATACCTCTGAAGTTGGTATTCATCTTTACGTTTCTCCTCATCATGATACCAACGGATTAACGTATCACGAACCGAGAAATAGTTTCGATCATCCTTTGTTAAGATCTTATACAATTTGAGGAACTTACCCTCCAATTTTTGTCCTAAGAATCTTAACCATTGTTGTGGTGCATTTGGATAATGCAACCCACAATAAGCTTCGAAATCGCCCAAATAAACCAAGAGGTCTTGATCGGCCTCATATTTGTATTTTCCTGGGTCAACTACTTTCAATCGTTGACTGTTCTTGAGTAATTGAGACATCATGACAATTGCTTCAGTAAGCATATCCAAATGTTGCCTAATCTGTTGACCAGTATACAAGGGAAGGTCTGAGGAGTTCGATCCTTGAAATGTGTTATAACCCTGGGACTGTGGTTGTAACAAGGGTCGACTCTGAGCTTGTTGAAAACCACTTTGATAGGTGTTCAGTTTTGGTTGAGATTGAGCTAAATTATGTGGTATATCAGAATTTCTTTGCTGCTTAGATTGATATCCCACTCCTACATTGGGTTTCATCAATGGGACTTCCATTTTTGAGTGGAGTCCATTTGCTTTATACTCTAAGTTTCTTTGAGGTTTATGGTTAAATTGGTCTTCTTGGACGAGACCAGGATATTTATGAGAAGAACCTGGAAGTGGTTCTCTAGTTTTATTTACTTGTTTATGATCTCCTTTACGAACATCAGGCTGTGACAAAGACTTTCCCACCAATTTTGGGGATGTATTTAAGACTTTAGAATCTGACTCTATAGGAGACATTTGCTTTTCTAAGGTTTCCTTATCCCTTAACAACTTGGAATGAAGACCTTTTAACACAATTGGTGACAACAATTTATCAGAAGTAAAGAGATCTGTAGTCAACATCTCCTGTTCTTTTTCATCAACAGCAAAACCCTCTGCACCCATACAAGGGGCTGTTTCAATTGGTTCCTGGACCTCCGTATCTGAATTGGAATGTTCAGATATGTCGGTCTCAGAAGGTGTTTTAGGCCGTTTATCTTGTGTTGGGGAACGAAACATGTTGATCAATAATTTTACAGAACAACCAAGAATAACTTGTAACTAACGAAAAATGGAATCTGAACAGATTCAAGCGAAACTCGATAAGAATATGACACGAATAAGTATAAGAGAAAGCTAAGATAGCGTTGTGACAACGTCAATCGTAGGCGCGGCTCTCCGAACAAAGGAACTCAGGTCCCTGTTCGGGCGCCAAATAAATTTAACGTGTCTATGTAACGGGAAGTGACGGGGATAAATCCACGTAACTTCCCGAACGTTAGTAAAGAAAAGAGAAATAATAGAAAAATACTAGAACTTGAAATATGAGGTATAATAAGTAACAAATACCTTTAGTCGTCTTTCAAAGCGTCAGCAGATTCTTCAGAAAGCTTGAGAATACGTCGTTTGAAACCAGGAAAAAGGTACTGCCGGATAAGAGAGTGAAGTATAGGTATGCCTAGCAGTAGGGTAACTTCACAGGACCCGAGGTTTTGCACGGACAGCAGCAAAGCCTTGAGAATGATGTTGACATCTATGACGCACTTTTATGATTTAAGACTACAGACGACTCTTTACTAAAGATGACTTATGAAGATTAAGAATAACAAAAATTATATTATAAAGAAATAAAAGAATTAAATGGAAGGTGAAAGAAAAGAGGGTGTACCGAACAAGCTTTACTAAATTTAACTGCTAATATTAAGGTATCCTGGACATGGATACAAAGTGGGTTAATCCACAAGTATAAATCCCTTAAGGATTTCAGTACAAAATAATATATAATAAATTAAGAAATTTAGAACGGACCTTGACAATGGTCACAATGTATAAAATTTATTCAGAGATTGTCAATAATATACAGTATACTAATTAAAGAACATATAAGGACCTGGACAATGGTCACGAGTAAAAACTATAATTAAACAGAGGTAGATTTCCTCTAAAATAATTGCAACGGATATCGCGAGAAATCGGTTCAAGGTTTGGACAAACAAAGAATGATTAGACACCAAGCATATATGTGGTGTGTTGGACGTGTTCATACACTCAAAATCAGGTACTTATCTTTGGCAATCAATCAAGTTGTGCAATATTGATCCTTGATCCAATTTTAACCAATGACCAATCTTCTGTGTTATTTTCAGGTACAATAAGATTACTTATGAACTCTTCAATGGCGGTTATCACAACTGAAGAACTCAAGATTTAAACAAGGTAAGTAGTAGTTAGATGTAGATTCGTAAATAGGATTTCTTTAACAATGGTAGTGACGAGATTTCTAAAGATTCTTCTACAAAGCAAGTCAAAGTAGTGTAAGATGACCAGTTTTTAGCTCCCGTTATTGGGTCTTCGTTAATAGCTCCCGGTATTGGGTTCAAGTGTAGGTCCCAATATTGGCTCCCTAAATAACAAAACGTAAGTTAGTTATTTTATTCTTTATCATTATTAATGTATTATATTAATCTTAGTTTGACACATACCCTGTTTTAATTTAATAAAACTCCAGTGAGGGGAAAGTATCTGGTTATTCAATTCTTACTGCAATAGTTTCTCCGACCTACAGTGCAGGAATCTGCAAAAATGCTTTTTATAATGTTTGGCATGTTTTACGCTTTATATATTATTTGCTAAGTGCTTTTACCCATTATTTTACTTTAGTAGCTATATATGATTTTAATATTCAATTTATTCTTTTATGTATTATTTTTAGTAGTTACAGTTACATTATTATAATTTAAGTATTTATTAATTTTGTGAAATACACACCTTGAAGAGAAATTCGACGAATTCGTGAAACTTCAGAACAAACACTTCAAGAACATCAATCAATAGAAGGTTTATCGGAACATCAATATTATTTGAAGTATATAATAATTTCCTCCAGGTGAGTTTTATATGAATAGACTATGTGAATTTTACTTACAGCAAAAGAATATTTAATTACAAAAACAAATTAGAAACTCATTAGTGTTCTGAAATCAATATATCTATCAGTATCATTCTTATTTAAACAATTTTTTCAATATCTACTTAATAAATGATAAATAATTAATGACACTTATGATTATAAAAAATATAACTATTATAACTCTGGAATTTGGCTCCAGTTTGTTATGCACTTTCCTAAGAGAGACACATGCACTTTCAAGAAGGACACCTAAAAACAGTCCCCCTTACATCCCTCCCTGCTAAAATTGAACCCCCCCCCTTAAATTACCTCATAGAGGAATAGGAAAAATATACTATATATATATACTGTATATAGCCTATATATATATATATATATATATATATTATATATATATATATCATATATTATAAAATATATATTATATATATATATATATATATATATATATATATATATATATATATATATATATATATAATATTTTTAAATTTTGGGATGATCCAAAAAAAGCTTAGAAATAGGTTAGGGAATGAAAGGGCAGAAAAACTTGTAATGTGCCATAGATTGCTAAAAGATACAAAAAGTGATGATTGGTAGTCAATGGTAGACCAAGAAACTTAAATTTACTTAATAGTTAATACTATATTCTATATAGGCTTATAGCTATTAGCTACTATATATAGAGCCTAATGTGGAATTTTTTTTTCTCGGTTTGTTACTTAAATAAATATAAAGTTATATATAATTTTTTAAAAAGTGCATCATTTCCAAATGCTTATTAATTAAATCAAAATATTTATTTTTTTTCTAAAGGTCCAATGTGTCGTTAATTAATTAAATTAAATTATATTTAAACTTTTTTTATGTTTTTTTTGTTTTTTTTTATCTTTGAAAGCCCATTTTTCAGTTTCACAATATTGCAATTACATTTTATTGTACTAATGATTAAGTTGCAATTACATTTTATTGTACTAATGATTAAGTTTTCTTTCAAAGTAATAATTATGTACCTAAATTTTCTTTTGTGTTCAAGACTTCAAGTGACTATTAATAAAATTGATATAGTTAATATAATTTTTCTTTCCATAATACTGTAATTACAGTGTAAATATATGTAATAATTCTGTTCTTTTATCTCAGTTTTTAATAATTATATCAATCTACGTTATAATTTTTTATAAAACCCGCCTTTCATTTTGCCCGGTTTTTTTGTATAAAAAGCCCAGCCCGGGTGGGTAGGTGGGCAGCTCCCCGGGCAGTTGCCCAGTGCAACCCTGAATATATATATATATATATATATATATATATATATATATATATATATATATATATATATATATATATATATATATTTTATATATATATTTTTTATTTATATATATATATATATATATATTATAATATATATAATATATATTATATTTTCAGTACTTTTATGTTTATACAATTATATTATAAAATATGAATTAAAAAAATATATATATATAATCTAAAAAAAATTAAAATTTTTTTTTAAAAAATGCCAATGTTATCCGGAAGTGGCAGGAAACAAAGTTCAGAGTGGACTGAAGTCACAAGAAAAGAAAATAGCTCAAAGGTTCGATGTAATTATTGTGACACAGAGTTAACATCCAAAATTGAAAGAATTCGAAATCATTTACAAAAGTGTGAAAAAAGAAATTCAACTGTGCAGCCATCAATTTTAGCTTCAAGGAATCAGCCAAAGGACCAAAATATCCCAATTAATCAACAGCTCCTTATTGATATAGATTCTCCTTCCACTTCACAGTCAATCGATAATATAAGATCTTATATTCCCAGTCCAACTAATGAAATTTAAGCTGAAATACATTTATAATAAACCTATAGATAACCAGTGTTTTTGAGATATCGGATTGAAAAAATGATATTTTGGCTTGTTAATGGAAATATATATAATATATAGTATATATATATAATTATATATATATATATATAATATATATATACTATATATATATATATATATATATAATTATATATATTATTTATATATATATATATATATAATATTACTATATAATATATATATATAATATATATATATATATAATATATATATATATTATATATATATATATATATATATATATTATATATATATACTATTATATATATATATAAATATATATATATTAAAATCATATATTTCGCTTGTATAGGATTGCCTGAATTAACCAGTCAGCAGCAAGATGAAGCTGAATCCTGGTTGAAGTTATACAACCATGAATATTTCGCACCTTTCATGGCATTTGCTATTAAAGATAACAGTTTTTTTCCATCCTCTATGTTCGATGAAACTTTATTAAGAACATATAAATCTTGTCCTTCAAAATGGTGGAAAATTATGGAAAAACGAACATCAAAAAACAATCTCTTGCCAAAAGGACTTCTGCATATTCTGCTCGATCTTTTTAAGCTTGTCCACCAAGTTCTGCCTCTATTGAAAGGGTGTTCTCGACATTTGGCCATATCTGGTCTAAGCTAAGAAACAGGCTTGGTGTACAAAAGGCCAGCAAGCTTGTCAAAATATATAAATTTCTTAATAAATGAAGGTGATTCCAAATGAAACACCAAAATAAATAATTTGTTAGGGAATTAAAATTTTTTTGAATAAATTAAAATTTAAAGGAAAATGTATATGGTTTTAATTTCCAAATTAACTCTTTTAAAAAAACAACATTTTCTTATTTTTCTATAATTTTTTTTTTAAAAAAACCCAAATTTGTTTTTTTTCAGGTTTTTTTCAATGTGGGTTTTTCTGAAAAAAACCATTGGGGACAATCCGATTGTCCCCAATCGTGCGAACCCTGAATTTTGAGTTGAAGAATGAAGGGTCAGGTCATCGACATATGAGTGGATAGAGTTAGATGTGCCGTGAAGAAGATCATTGATGAAAAGCAGGAATAAAGTAGGAGATAAAACAGAACCCTAGAACACCCACTATTGACAGAAAAAAAAGAAGTCGCCCCATCAACAACAGCCGACATTGAGCGATTTGAAAGAAAGCTAGACATAAGTAAGCAAAGAGAAGAAGGAAACCCAAAGGAGGGGAGCTTGGAGAGCAGTGACGCGTGCCATACCCGGTCAAATGCTTTGGATATGTCAAGCGCCACCACACAAGTCTTCCCGTAGTTCCTAAGGGCGGAAAACCGTAAATCTGTTAAATAGGAAAGTATATCGCCAGTAGATCTCGAGCCACTGAAAAACCGTACTGTAATCAGAAAGAGGGAAAGAGATTTCCAGATGATCTAAGAAGTGAGCGTTGAGAAGCGTTTCAAATGATCTTAGAAAGAATACAAGTGAAGCTATAGGCGATAGTTAGGGAATGATCAGAGCAGCATCATTTTTCGGAATTAGTTGGACATATGCGCGCTTCCAACACTGAGGAAAAGTGCTAGTATTTAGACATAAAGAGTATAGTTGAAGGAGGGGGAGGGATAGCACGGAAGCACACTTCCTCAAAAACTCGGGGAGGAATGCTATCCAGGCCACCCCCTTTCCTAACGTTCATAGATTTCAGGAGCCTATGCACCCGATTAAATGAAATGACAGGTAAAGGCATAGGACAACCTGAGAGGAGAAAGGGGGAGGAGAGGAAATACCGAATCGTCCTGGGATGAATTAGAGGAAAAAATAGGGAAGGCAAAGAGATGAATTGGCCTTTGCAGTTGGAGTATTAACAACAGAATCATCAGAACGAATAAGGAGGAGGAAAGGATGATTACAGAAGTTGTTTAGAGATGTTTTGGCAAGAGGCCAACAGAGAGATTTGTCAGTAGGAGAGCCAGGAGGTCAGCCGCATTTGTAATGGAAAGTCCGCTTAGCCGTCGTAAGGGAGTATCCTGCCAACGCATTTCTAGCGAATGAAAATTGGCCAAGAGTGATAGATGAGAACTGAGAATTTTTCCACACCCGCATAAGCATGTCAGCATTAGCATGAATGGCCAGGCGTAACAAGCACGATCGAAACCATGGATTTTGCGGGAGAAAAACGATTTAGCTCCAAGAAGGAATGACCTGTTACCTCATCCATAAACAATTACAGTCCCACTTTTATCGCAGAATCTGAAAGGCGTTCTTAGAGTCAAACAGTCACTTCAAATTAATAGTTTAGGCGTAGAAGCAACGCAATGCCCCCAATCGGCCCGATCAAAGTGCCAGAAAAACGCATAGGGCAGGATGGAAGATGTTGGAGAGAAAGTATTTAAAATTAAGTGATATAAAGTTGTGGGTCAAGATTTACCCGATAGCGACCAAAGGTTGGTGTATTTATAAGAGAGAAAGACTTAAGGTGTGAAACATAGGCTCAAGTGTGTTCAAGAAGTCGGTATGACGATCCGGAATGTTGTAGGTTATTTAATCAGTTCTCTAGATCTTGAGGAATACTGAATGATTGTGGGCTCCTCCCCACCTAAGATCAGTACGAGAGGACCCAAACATTTCAGTTTTGTGTACATTGAAATTCCCCTAAATAGAGCACCTTCAGTATTTGGATGGAAGATATAACAGTCTCGGAGAAGTAGGAGGTAATCAAAAAAGGCATGAAAAACTGTTCTGTAGGCGGAGAAACAGTAGCAGAAGCATAAGATAATTGTAGTGAAGAAGAAGAATTTTAAGCCACAGAACATCGAGTTAGGAGATTCGAGATTTTCGAGACGTGTTATACTAATGTTTATATTTACATAGCACATACTCCACACCTCAAACGAAATTATAAAATTAAGTTAGAGTTGGATATATTAAACGAGTTGAAAGATGAATTCTTAGCCATTCTGGGTCTCAGAACAGAGCATAAAATTAGGTTTAGAGTTAGAGAGGGAGTATTCCATGGATGCAGAGTTAGAGTGAAGCCATTGATGTTGTTAAAGTCAAAAGAAAGCCACGCCTGCGCAAATCTTGCTATCATACACGCACAAGCAATCACAAAAAAAAAAAAAAAAAAAAAAAAAGGACAAAACAAAATAGACAAACAACCAAAGGCACGAAATGAGTGAAAGAAATTATTCGTACGACAAAACCTAAATTTTTTAAAACGATAAAACCCTATTTACAGCAAATTATCTTAAAATATGATAATCCAGAAAGTTAAAAACACTCACGCACTCACACGCTATCACTTAAATGTACAAAAAAAGAGAGAAATGAATCAAACTATTTTATCAACTAAAAAACTTTATAATTCTTTATAAAATATAATAACTGGCTGATCCAAATTAGGTAAATTTTACGCAAAAGACCAAGTTGGAGAAACTCTAAAAAATCTAAGTTAAAAGGAAATCGAGGAAAAAAAAACATAGCTGGTACTAGCTATCTATATCAAACTAGTTTGATTCCTGAATTGAAAAGTTTTCATATTTTGTCAGCGACATAAGTAGAAAAGTATCGGCAGTTTATCGGCCATTTTAACCGATTACGATACCAAAAAAAATGGCCGATACTACCGATTACCATACTGATACTATCGCGTACATTCCCATAATATATATATAATATATTATATATATTATATATTATATATATATATAATATATATATATATATATATATATATATATATAATATATATATATATATATATATAGATATATATATATTATATAATATAGGAATATATATAGTACATATATATATATATATATATATATGATATATATATAATATATATATTAGTGATGTAATTATTATTATATAATAATATATAA
>JABUQX010101668.1:15000-20000 GCA_015478945.1 Trachelipus rathkii
ATACATTAAAAAATAAAATTGACAGCATGGGTTTGACTGACTTTTGGATATCAATAAAAAATAAATATCCGCTCACAAGTTATAAAACTCTTCGAGTTTTAATCCCATTTGCAACATCATATTTGTGCGAAGCCGGATTTTCAGCTGTAGCTGCCATGAAAAGCAAGTATAGATCAAAAGTAAATGTAGAACAGGAAATAAGGGTGGCTGTTTTCAGTTTAATTCCCAGATTTGAAAAGATGTGCAGTGAACATCAGGCACATTCATTCAACTAAAAGTCAGCTTCAGAGGTTTGTAATCTTTATATATAATATATATATATCATATAGTATATATATATATATATATATCATATATATATATATATATATATATATATATATATATATATATAATATATATATATTATTATTATATATATATGGGTGCTGCGATAGTTCTTGATGAAGCTAGTGTGCTTGAAACCTAAAAAGTTTTGAAAATCACTGCTTTAACTGATATATAACATATTTGCGTCTTTAATTGATTCGATCTTATATATATATATATATAATATATATATATATATATATATATATATTGTATATATATATATATATATATATATATATATATATAATATATATATAGTATATATATATATAATATATTATAGTATATTATATATCACGGTACATGTCCGGCAATTGCTGCAAAGTGGTGTGGTAGTTGAAAGGTTTTGAGCTTATCACACACATTCACGAAAAGCAAGTTGATAGAAGGAGGGTTTCAGCCTTGCTATCAGATGAAGAGATTTAAAAATTTCAAGAAATTAAAAGTTTTCCCTTCTTCTTCTTTTTGAATTTTGCATTTAATTATATATACTATATTATATATATATATATATTATTATATATATATATATATATATATTATATATATATATATTATATATATAATATATATATATAATATATATATTATATTATATATATACTATATATATATATATATATATATACGGATGAAAATAAATATATCCGCAATTTGTCTGATAGTTTCCCTAGCCCTCTGACCTACTGTATAGGTGTTTTCGCTTTTGCATCTGGGCTTACGAAACGTAAGAAATGCTCGAGTTTGCATTTGTTTTTGTTAAACTTGGCCAAAATCGTAAGAAACGCTTAACAAACGTAATTAATTTTCTTAATTCTATAAGGTTGTTATTTCCTGTGATTGCTGAATTTATCACGTTCTTACGAAAATGAGTAAACTAAAAAAAATGAAGGCGTGGTAGGCCCGTTTGAATTGATGAATATTTCATTCAATAAAATTTGTTTTAAATCTAATTTCTTCCAAATCGATAAACTCCATCACAATTGTTGATCAATTTTTTGTAATATAAACCATTTTATAGTTTAGTTTTCAAAGTGGAAGGTTGTGCTCGTGATTGCTCTGCTGTGTGTTTGTGTTTTGTTTTTAATTTTTTTTCTATTAGAGTGTTGTTTTAATTTTGCTTTGAGTGATTTAGTATTTTAATGTCATATTAGTTTAGAGGTTTTAATTATTTATAAATACTCGAATAAGCGCTTTTTAAGAAGACTTAGATGAAAACATACCCTAATCTCTCGAACAAGCCGATATTTTAAGATAAGTTTTTAGTGTTTTACCTTTTTAACTTTTTAAGTTTTACGTATTTAATTTATTCATTAATGCAGCTTTTAACCTTTTTTAAAGTTTTAATTAGGATTATTGGTATCCGGGTTTTTTTTGGGGGGTTAAATTTAAGTACGTAAGTTAGTGAAGCTGTGCGATGTGGGTATGTGATTTTTAAACGGTTTAAGGTTTTATTTAATTTTACAATATTTATCGGATTAATGGATTTAGTGGTTTTGTCTCTATTTTTTAATAATCATAAATTTTAATAATTTTTATTTTAAGGTTATAATTTTTTTTTTTTTTGCTTTATCTTTTTTTGTACGTGATTGTGTGTGTTTGTTGTGTGGGCGCTGGTTTTATTTAATAAGACCCATATTCTGTGTTTTTTTGGGTGGGCTGTGTATGGTCGATTGTGTGTGTTTTGTTTGTGAGGCTGTGTGATTGAATGACTGAAATGAGTGGACGTAGGTATGGGCACATGACGGAGCTCTTTATAAACTTTGCCAACGTTCGTAGCGTAGGAGTTAATCTGGAATCTGTGGAATATCACCTCTCTAAATCTCTACCTAACATTTTATTACTGTCTGAGACCCAGCTAGCCAGGGATTCTTTTTCAAATAAACTTAAAATCTCCAACTATAACCTTTTCTACAATTTCAGCTAAATGGTGGAGTCTGTGCTATATAGAACATTAACACTCCTGTACACACGTCTTGAAATCTGAATTCTCTATTTCGATGTTTTGTGACTTAAAGATCCGTCTCCTTACTGCTACCATTATCCTGTTTTTCTGACACTGCTCCGCCAATGGAAAAGATTTTCACATCCTTTTAAATATCTTACTACTTTTCATGAGACTGTTACTTTTTCCATCCATATGCTGAGATCATCTATTTAGGGATTTCAACGTACAACACACTGAGTGGTTGGGCTCCTTTCATACTGATGCAGAAGGGGAGGAGGCCAAAACATTCAGTCATTCTCAACGATCTAGAACAGTTAATTAAAGAAACCACACACATTCCGGATCGTCTACCAATTCTTGAACACGCTTGATTTACTTTTTCACCACTACTCCTTCTCATTATAGGTACAATTTTCCCTCCTATCGGTACCTCTGACCACAATCTTGTAGCTCTAAATTATAAAACTTTTTTCTCCAGCAGCTCTACAACATGCCCTCAAACGTACTTTCTGGCACTTTAATCGGGCTAATTGGGGGGCGCTGCGTCGTTTTTTTGCAAACTATGCTTCGAGTGAATCTTGCTTTGATTCGGAGGACGCTTCGCTCACTGCTGAAAAGGTAGGAGCCGTAATCGTCGAGGGTATGAGCGGTTTCATTCCATCTCACTAAATCTTTCTCCACAACATCCATGTTCGATGGGGAATGTTTCGTCCATTCAGAGAGCGACATTGCCTATCGGGCATGGAAAACTCTCGTTCTCCTATCACTCTTACTAATTTTCATTCTGCTCGGAATCGTTGCTGGGCTATTATTCGACAGGCTAAGCGCGCTTTCACTAAAGAAAGTGCGACTTTCTACTTGGCTGTCCTACTGATAAAAATTTCTGGCCTGCAAAAACCATCTCTAATAACTATAACTTTTGTAAATCTCCTTTTCCCCCTATTCGCTCTGACGGTTCTGTAGCTAACTCTCCTCACTGAAAAGGGCCTAATCTCTTTCGGCCTCCTTTTTCATTCTAATCTACCCTGGAGACGATTCGGCATCCGCTCCTGCTTCTTCTCTTCTCGGTTTTCCTATGCTTCTTCCCGCGATTACGCATGATCGGTGCATGGGATTCTGAGATCTATTAACGTTGTCAGGAAGGCTAGTGGGCCGGATGGCATTCTCCCTGTGTTTTGAGGGAGTGTGCTTCCGAGCTGGCCCTGTCCTCGTTTCAACTCTACTCTCTATGCTTTAATACTAAACAATTCCTCAGTGCTGGAAGCGCCGCATCACATGTCCCAACCAATCCGAAAAAGGGCAGCCCGTCTGATCCTTCGCAACTATCGTCCCTATTATGCTCTCACTTGCGATTCTATCTAGATCTTTGAAACTCTTCTTAACTCTCATTTCCTGGATCATCTTGAGTTCATTCCTTCTTTCAAGAATCATCAGCTATGGCTTTCGACGCGCGGAGGTCAACTGGTGACTATCTAATCCTATCTTACTGGATTTATGGTGCTTCTGCCCTAGGGACTATGGGGAGTCTTGGGTGGTGGCAATCGATTTATCAAAGGCTTTTGATCGAGTATGGCATGCGTCGCTACTCTCTAAGCTCCCTTCTTTGGGTTTCCTCCTTCTCTTTGCTTTATTGTGTCAAGTTTCCTCTCTGGTCGCTCATATCAGCACTCGTTGATGAGCGTCTTCTTCCTCCTTTCCTGTTAATTGTGGTGTTTCTCAAGGTTTTGTACTATTTCCAACTTTATTAGATCAACGATCTCCTCAGCTGTACTTCTAACTCTGTTCACTCTTATGCGATGACTCAACTCTCCATTCTTCCACTCATTTCAAATCTCCTAACTTTTTTGCATCTAGAGTTGCCTCTTGTCTTCCGCATTCCGATTCTATGCTTGTCGATCTGAATGAGATATCCCGGGGCGCCGCCACAACCTGTGAAAATTCAACCTCTTTTGAAAAACTCAAACTACTTTACATCTCCCTCCCAAAAACACCTCCTACTTTTCGCTATTTTTTTAACGACGGTTCTAACGTCTCAACTGTTGACAACATAAACATTCTTGGTCTGAACATAAACACAAAAATTATCTTGAAAACCTCATATCATAACGGTTCTACAGGTGGCTTCAAAGAAAACTGGGAGTTCTGTTCAAGGGCTGCGGGGAGATTTTTTCTTCTGAACAGCTACTCTAGTTTTATAATGGCCTTATTCGCCCTTGTTTGGAGTACTGTTCTCACAACTGGGGGGGGGTCACCGGCTCACCCTTCTATTGGATAGGTTGCGTCTAAAGCTAAGAGACTAATACACTGTCCCTACGCTTTCTAACTCTCTGACCTCTATCTCTGCGACCGTGACGTTTGGCGCACTATCTTTTTCTATAAGGTACTCACAACGGTAGATGCCTCCGAGGAGTTGGCACTCGCATTCCACCTCCCATTGCGTCGCCCTCATGCTACACGGGGTGCCATGCTCTCGCAATGAACATTTTGGCGTGGGAGCATTGAAAATCCCAGACTCGTTCGTTGTGGTGCCTCCTTATTTCCAGCCACTTCTGCTCTGTGGAACTCCTTGCCATCTTCTGTTTTTTCCTACTGTATTTAATCTTCCTTTTCCCCCCCCCCCTCCTCCTTTTTTTTTTTTAAAAAACGCCACGTCTTGGCGCACACCTGAGAGATTTGCGTT
>JABUQX010101669.1:0-12500 GCA_015478945.1 Trachelipus rathkii
TGTAATATATATATTATATATATATATATATATATATAGTAATATATATATTATATATATATAATATATCTATATATATATATATAATTAAAATTAAAATATAAATTTAAATAATATATATATAATATATCTATATATATATATATATAATATATATAATATATATATATAATCTATTATAATATATATATATATATATATATATATATATATATATATATATAAGCTCTACAATTGTAAGAGATATGATGAGAAACTAAAAAGAGATTAGGAAGAAACGCTGTTTTTTCTCAACATGAATTTAAAAATACAACTGCTAAGCCATATTCATGCAGACAGTCTGCAATCTTTTAGGAGAATGAATATAACCTACCAAACTGAGGAGTCTTTCTACTGATTGGTGCTGATGATGGTAGTGGGGTGATGTATTTAAAAAATGAAAAACTTGCACACCACCAGGAAGAATTGACGTAAGAGATTCCAAGTGAAGATTTTTTATTCTGGCAAAATATTTGAGAAAACTTCCACATACTCCATCGAATCTTCGCTTGTAGTCGTGGTAAATGCCCAGTTGATATTTCATAAACAAAAGTCATCGGCACTACTTTCACAACTGCATAATCAGTCCATAGGCTGATTTGGCTATCTTTTTGTAGGGCTCTTTATAAGAATTCAAACCAGCATTTCTTGAGCGTCTTCTCGTCCCATTGCAAATAGTTTTCAAGTCACTGTTAATAGAATTGATAGCCACTTTATTTAACTTGAATCTTGAATTTGACACAGAAGCTAATATGCTAGTTTAGTTTTCAGATATACATATCCATGATTGAGAAACTTCCGAACCCCTAATTTGAAAAACCCTTTGAAATGGTTCAGAATTGGGCTGACAACTACTGAAGGGGCTCATTATCACTGTTTCCTACTCCCATCTCTCACTCGCGCGCTCTCCTCCTGCATTCGCGCGTGTCCAAGGTGTCCCCCACCATCTCAATCTGGCTGCATCCATTTTATAGCCATCACTCCAACCTCCTCCTTTATTTTAAAGTTTCTTTGTCTGTTTCCTCTTCTAGTCTCTTTCCCACTATCATTCTTAAAACCTACATCTCTGCGACTGTATTCTACCTATCCCTCCTCTTGTGGTTCGTACTCCATGTCCTCTGCTCGCCCATAAGTAGATCGGTGTTAATCATCTACGTCGATATCAACCCTTTTCAACCTCTATACTCATTTGTCTATCTTTCAGTACGGGGTACACTGCTCTTACAGCTTCCCATACTGAGCTATTCTACTTGTTATCTCCTGTAAATTTCCTCCTCCTCTTTCAAATACTCCACTCAAGGTATTTTGCATTTCTCGCACCATCTAATACTCTTCAGTCCCTTCCACATCTACTCTCAGCTCTCCTTTTCCTTCTCCCCTACCCACAATGATCTCAGTTTTTTATGTGTTCATAGTCAGGCCGGCTCTCTAAGCCTATAAAGCAAAACATGTTACGCACCTCTCCCAGCCTACTCTTCCTCTTCCGTCGAGCATGCCAAGTCAATTCTGTGGGCATGCCAGAATATCAGTCGCTAATCTTCCTATATCCTCTCTCACATTTTTTATCTCTCCCTCCAGAATATGCTACAACCAAAATTGGTGACTAACCACGCTTTCTTGTTTGACTCCAGTTCTCACCTAAAACAATTCCTTATTTCTCATGTTCTGTTCTTACATTACATTTTACTATTCTTATACAAAATCCCAGGGCTCCTCTCCAAACTTTTTATCCACTCAATATTCTCTCATCTAGCACTCTCCAATAGTCCCTTCTAGGCACTGAATCAAAAGCTTTTCTTAGAACTATGAAAGCTACATATGCTTCGTTTGTTCTTTCTAATATCCGTGCTCTCTCCCCAGTCCTGGGTCCTTACTACCATTGCGCGCGAGTTTTGCTCTGAGTATTCTGTTTATGCCAAGTGTTCCAACAGGAATGTTACCCTGTAGTTGCAGTCTCCTGTATCTCCTTTTTTCTTATATATTGGAACTATGATTGACTTTCCCACCCTCTGGTACTTCGCTCTCGTTCCAACACCCATTATATTGAACAATTTCAGAATTCCTTTCATTTTCTCTCGCTTTTGTTAGTTTCTTTGGGGTATCATCCAATCTTCCGAACTTCAATTGTCTCAGAAGTCACCTCCAACTCCTCCGCCCTCTTCATCCTCCCTCTTCATCCTCCCCTCCTTCAACTATCTCTCTTCTCCTCTCATCCTCCACCTGCTCATTCACATTTAAAAGTTCTCTGAAGTATTCCGTTTATCTCCTTTTTGTCTGTTGATCTCACCAAAAATTCCCCTTGCTTATTGATATTACACACTTTCCTCTTTGATCCTCTATACGTTTTTGTCATCTAAAAATCCTATTCCTTTTTGCCCTCACATCTTCCATTAATTTCTTCCCCTCTCTCTTTGCTGCCTTTTCGTTTAATACTCTTCTTTTCACTCTCTCCTCTCTCATTTCTTTAACTCATATACTGGGGCTCTCTGGTCTGTTAGTTCTATTTTTTTTCAACCACCGTTCTCATCAATACTGCTTTTCTCTTTATTGCCTCCTTCACTTCTTCATCCACCGCCTTTTGTGTCTGTTCTCGTTCTTCGTTCCTCCTACCCATCTTTCACCCAGGGTCTCCTCTGCTGCCCTTTTTACTTTTTCTTGTTTCTCCCCCTATCTCTCCGACTCCTAATTGTTCTAGTTTCTGACTTATTATTTCAATATATTCCCTTTTCTTGTCACACTCCTTCAGTGACTCCACTTTAATCACATTTTTAAAGATCTTACTTATAAGCATTGACAACTGAGCTCGTGCTTCTCTCTACTCGTCGGGAAGCACTTTCCCCGGATGGTGCGAGAGTAACGTTGTGTACCAATTTCAATGTTCTGAGAGTGGATGTAACGCCGCTTATATTGGATACGAGCAAACCGACGATACCCTCAACATGAAAGAAATGTCGCAGCATCAGTTATATCCGCCGAACGTAAAATATTCAAACATATTAAGGAAGAACACCACAAAAATCCCCATGATACCAGCATAAAAGAGGGCTTATCCATCATAGCAAGAAAGAAAGATTTTTATGAATTTGCGCCTCTGGGAATCATTGCTCTTAAGGAAACATAAACCAGTATTAAAATCAAATATAATGAAATGTCTAATTTTTTAAAGCATATTTAAATAACAAAAAGTCAACGTAGGTTAAACTTTTCTAAACTTTTAAATTATATTTTGTTTATTTATTTTTGTTATTAGTTTAAATAATATTTTATATTATCAAAATTGTTTTAAATAAATAAAAAATAAAACTATCTTGAAAATGTCCTAAGTGTAAACGGACGAAAGCTTGGTACTGTTACAAACACAATCAATAGTTATAATTTTCTTCCAGAATAATAACTAGAGAAAATTTCTCTTCTGTAGACAGAAATACATTTAGGAGGCTTGAAAAAGCAACAAAATCATATGTTAAAATAAATGCTGATATTGAGTTTTTATTATTATTATTATTATTATTATTATTATTATTATTATTATTATTATTATTATTATTATTATTATTATTATTATCTATCCTTATTATTATTATTATATATTAATTATTTTATATATTATTATTTATATATTATTATTATTTTTATTATCTATTAAAGTTCATTATAGATTATTTCTAATATATTTATTTTTGTACATAATTTAATTTCCTTAAAATAATCTTTGAAAATATTATACAGGAGAAGAATTTATATTTACAAAGATTTCCCTTGAGACTTCATAGGATTATTTCGTGTAAGTGAATGAGTCTTTAAAAAATTTGATATATAATAGTAAAATTCAAATGATATTGAGTTGCACCTGATAAATACAGAAAATTTTACTGTTAATGTCTGGTTGCCGTGTTTTGATGTAGAAATCCTCCGCAATTTTAAATTTCTGGACTCATGACGATCCGTATATTATTTGTGAAGTATTTAGAAATATTACTAATAGTTTGATTGAGCGCATGTGCCGTATTGGAAATGTTTCAAGTTTTTCTGGGAAGCTAGGGGTAGAGAATGTTGAATTATGCCTGCTCCGAGCAATCTATTCTTCGTCGTAACCATATTTGTGCGACGTACAGTCCTAACTCAGGGCAGTTAAATTGGTACACCAACGGTGATGGTTTGTCGGTCAAAGCATCTTCTTGTGCTAAGAGGAAAAGAATGGACAGTTGTTTTGGACTTAGGTATAGTTCTGACTTTAATTTTTGAGGTGTCTTTGGTTTTGAGGTGAATTCAATTTACGAAGGCACTTCTTATCCTTATTAACAAATAGCATTGGAAGTTTTGAAGAAGAAATTTTATCAAACTGATCTGATTCATTTTTTACTTTCTTTAATTATATAATTTTGTAAGGGTTTATTATATTAAATTTTCAAGCGAATACTTGGGATGATCAGTTAATTAAATTTTACTTAAGGCGGCAAATTTCTTCATCAAAAGTTTTCCCAATTTGAACAACATGGGTTGTATGCTCTGTAAACTAAAGTTTTTACGGATAGATTCTTTGTAAAGAGTCGGTGAATAGGATCCATAAGTTCATATACAGACCATTATCAGTGGGTTGACATGTATGCCTGTAGATAATGAGCCGTCAGATTTAACATTGATTTTGATGTCTAAAAACCAGATAGCATTATTAACCTAAGTTTCGTATGTGAATTTTAAGCAGGACAACTCTTGAATCCTTATTGAGAGAGAGTGTATATGATCTATGTTTCAAAATAGTGGATTGTGTCATCGACATGAGAGTTATGTAAAATATGGGGTTTAAAGTTTGTTTGTTTTACGAAAGGATTTGTTTTTTCAGATTGGGACATATAGAAAGTCAGCAAAATGTACGGTCCCAAGTGGTGAGCCCATCGCAACTCCACAGTTTGCTAGATATATGTTTTCCTTTAAATTAAACGGTGTTTGGGAACACAAAATTAATAAAAAGGATCCTCATATGTTTGTTCTGCCCATATATGCTGGTGGGGTAGGTTATTTGAGTGATACAGCTTCGTTAATTATTATGTCAATCGTATCAAAAACCGGTACATTTATGAACAAAGATTCTACATCAAAGTGAGGCCGATATCATTAGTGACTTTCAAATTTTAAGTTTGATAATTTACTATAATGTTTCTTATTTAATTTAACTATGAAAGAGTTATTAAGATATGGTCGGATTGAATGCTGTTCAGATTTTTATTGGGCAATTTCGTGTGGTAACCCGTTCCGCAGCATAGGGATATTACAGGTCTGCCAAGGTGAATTTCTTGAGTTTTTGTGTATTTTGGCAATCCATATATATAATCCTAAATTATAAATCCAGTTCTTTAATTTTGTCAGAAATTCTTTTGTTTTTTTTATTTCATGAGCGATTCTTATTAATGTTAAATTATTATTATTTATTATTATTATTATTATTATTATTATTATTATTTATATTATTAATTATTATTATTATTATTATTATTTTATATTATTTATTATTATTATTATTAATTATTATTTATTATTTTATTTATTTATTGAAACTGAAACCCTTCTCATTGATAATGATTTAGTGTATTTCACTATTATTAAAAAATAAAAAAATAACTGCATTTATATTTACTGTATACATTTGTTTCGCGAAACGTGAAAGTTTATTATTTGTTTGTCATTTGTTGCGCCGCATCCTTATGTCTTTACGGTACTTTACCGTATAGCATTTGGAGATTAGATTCATTGGAAAAGTGGTATATTTTTTTATTCTCAAAAGCAAGCGAAAAAAAAAATTTGTTGAAACAAAAAATTTTTTTTTTACTGTAACTCTGTAAGCACTAATCTGAGTCAGAGTCGAAATTTTGAATTTGACTGCTGGAGTCGGAGTCGGAGTCGGAGTCGGAGTCGGAGTCGGAGTCGAAAAATTTATTTTACGACTCCGCAGCCCTGGTTACAACCATGGAAAGAGGTATTATTATTATTATTATTATTATTATTATTATTATTATTATTATTATTATTATTATTATTATTATTATTATTATTATTATTATTATTATTATTATTATTATTATTATTATTATTATTATTATTATTATTATTATTATTATTATTTTAGAAAAAAACAGTGGTGAATTTGCATCAAAATTGAGTAGGACCCTGTTTTCTCGATTAAATATAAACAGCGATTTCCTCAAAGAATGCCCTTCAAAATGGAGTCAAAGTGAAACATTTAGAAATGCTAAGCGAATTGTGGAATCCTTAAAAGTGGTAAATGATACAGCTGAAAGATCGGTGAAGTTGATGCAGGACTTCCATGGACGTTTGACTGTAGACGATGAACAGAGGGAGTATTTGTTGCGGTGCATTCAAGAACATAGGAAGATGTATCCAGATTGTAAAAAACAAACGTTAAAGAGGAAATTTCCTCATTAATAATAAGTATGATATTAATTTGAATAATATAATATTAATAAATAGTACATGTGGTTTTGTTTGTTTTAAACCTTTAATACATACTCATTATAGCACAACCTTATATAAATAATGGGAATACTGAGACTATTTGGAACATCAGTTTTTTTATTAGGCATCAATTTTATGAAATCTCGGAGGTGACTGTAATTTATTATATAAAAAAAAAACATATTGTATCTTCTTAGAAAAGTTTGGGTTAGATAAAAGATATATTTTCTGTGTTGCCTTGTATTTATCGAACACGCAGAAACATTTTTGTGTACAAAATAATTTATATTATTATATAAATTTATTTATTATATACAATGAAGGGATACTCAGACTATTTGGAAACTCTAGTTCCTATATAAAGTATATATAATAATATATAATATAATATCATAATATATATATATTATATATATATATATATATATATATATATAATATAATATATATATATATATATATATATATATATATATATATATATATATATATATATAGTTATATATTATATATATATTTAGTATATATATATATATATTTATATATATATATAAATATATATATATATATATTTATATATATAATATATATATATATATTATATTTTTATATATATATATATGCCGGTATATTTATATACCTAGGCCTATACTATACTATAGTAGTACACATTCTGATCTTTAGCTCCAGTATTGAGTTTTGGTGAAGGAGGAATTATGGTTGATGGTTATATATCTATGTTATGTATAGAGGCTGCTTAGGGCTTAAACTATATTTTGTAATATATTTACGTATGAAAGGCTTAGCTGAGCCTCACTAACCTATATATCTCTAGTAATTTCTTAGTGCTACCAGAGTGATTAATATTGTTGCGTATACTAGGGTGAGAGAGGTGTAGGGGCTGCTATACCCTTACATACTTGTGAATATTTGATCATATAGACTATATTAGTATATATAATAAGGTGACCTGTTACTAATATATATACTTCTTATTAAGTTAATCAATTGCTGGATACTATGTGTTATAATTGATGTGAGACTAAGTCCTAGGGGGGATATAGCTTATAGCTACTTAAATTATAATATAATTGGCATAGAAGATGAATACTAGGTTAATATATATATATATATCTATAATATAATATATATATATAATACTCATTATTAGGTTATGCTGCACAGTGTAAAAATGGGAGTACCTGTGGGTAGGCTGCTGTGATCCATATATCATGTGACCATGTATATATATATTATGGTACCTCTGAGTATAAGAAAATATATATACGAAAATTAGTATATTATATACATACTATTTTTATGATGTATTAGATAACAGAACGTATAAATAATAAAAAATAAATAAAGTGACAATAAAATAAAAATTAATTAATAAAATTATTAAAAATTATTTTATTTAAATTAAAAAAAAAAAAAAATAAGTTTTTTAAAAAATAAAAATTTTTTAAAATATATAAAAAAATATTTATAATATAAAAATTAAATAATTATTTAAAATTTTTTAATAGAAATTTAATACTTATAATAAAACATTTTTTAATTCTATTTGAGTTAAAAATAATTAGTGACACGTTATTTATTAATCTATATACACAACTTCATTCTTAGGATTCATATTATCTGTACCGCCTACATCAACGTAAACACCTCTCCCACCGTCATCCCAGTATCGTCCTCCATTATAATTATATATATTGTGATACCTGTATAGCCCTTACTATATTCAGTACATTACCCCTCTACGATCTTGATTTAGATCAGTCATAATATTAGTATAAACTATAATATACTATACTTTATATTTATTTATGTAGTTTATAATATTGACTTTAAATATAAATATATTGATTTTATTTATGATTATAATATTTATTTAACGCTTATTTCATTTATTATCTTAGAATAATTGGGTTTTATTTATATTACTTATATAAATGTATCAGTAATCAAAAAACCTACCTCATTACCATTATACCTAATGAACTAATAACTGTAGATATTTATATACATTAACTATATAGTATCTTTGTTACAATTTTATTTATATTTAATATATAACTTTAGTTAATTATATTATATACTGATTATAATAATAATAAATATGCTAATACTAAGAAATATATTCCTTCCTTACAACTAGTAATACATGAGTGCATGAAGGACTCTTATTTTCTAACATATGATCTATATGATAATTTATTTACTAATTATACTATAGTTACTTATATTTATTACATTTATCTAATACTTGTATTATAATTTATATTAGAATATAATATACAATAGTGATATATAGTATATAGTTAAAAAGTTTTTAACTATTAATAAATAAGTACATAGCTATAATATGATAATACGTATATAAATACATTATAAACTACTTACACTCAATTTATACAGGAATATATATACTAGTTAATTATTACTATACTCATATATTAATCACGTATAAATAGTTATTACTAATAATTTGTGTACTGCATTAATATAACGTAATACTCATATTTACTATTATTTATAACATATCACTGATTTATTTAATTGAGTACTTTATAAATATATTAATTATATATAATAATTATGTAATATCTATTATTAGAGATATATATATAAATGAATTTATATGCATTAATAGTAATACATGTTATTCATATTAATAAAGCAACTAGTAAAATCATGTATGTATATATAAATATGTCTCAAAATCCTAACATCTTATACAAACAGTCCCAACTTAAAAGGTTGAATCTTACCATGTAGTAACTCATATGCATACAAACGTAACTTATTAACACTTTTTCAAACTATTCTACATCTTCCTATCCTTCATGATCTATTGATCTATCGATTATTATCTATTGATGCTATTGATATATTGATTAAGTATATTTGTATAACATAACACAAAAAAAAAAAACTTTTATTATTTTGTTTGTTTTCTTAAACATTTTATTTTTACTATAAAATTATTTTTTGATTATTTTTATTTATTCTATTATTAATCACTATATTAGTTTTACTAAATTTCTATTTCATTTTATGTTATATAATCAGGTTATATATTGCTAATATTTATTATATACTACTATACTCATATATATAATTAAGTTAATAGTAATTGCAGTAGTAATTAAAATTAATCTAGCTGCATTCAAGATACAATTACCTGATCTATATTTTAGTGATTTTGATCAAGTTATATTTTAATAGTATATTAATAACTATAATTACAAAATTTTATTTATTGATTATATATTTATTTTGTATTTAAATACATTTTATGTATCTAGTATATATATATATGATAAATATTTAATTATTATTTTGTTATATTTTATCTATAACTACATTTATTGAGTTTAAAATACTAAAAATTTATTTATTTTATATTGTAATTTAGATATTAATAATTTTTATTAGCATTTTTAAATACTAAATACGTTAATCAGTATTAAATCATATTAATTCACATAACAACCTATACATCGTGTATACTTAATCTCATTATACCCATTATATGTTGAGATACTATTGAATCTATAGATATTATTGTATCTACTGAATACTACTTGAGTAATCTTATTGTGATTATATAAGTCATATTTTTTATATAAATATATTGCTTGTACTATCTATACATACCTAATATATATAATAAATAGTTGTGTATGACTTAAATAATATATTATGATAACGTCCAAGTAAATGACTATACAACATTTTTAAACATATTATCATAAATTTTAATGCATATTTACCATTAATCATTAGGTATATAATATAGTTGATACTAATATAATTTATCTCATGCTAGTCACTAACTGCCCATATACTGAATTCTATTTAAGGATATATAAATTATAGAGTTTCATCTACTAGCAAAATCGATAGTAAGCCTCATATTTTACTACTATATAATCAACAATACATCACACATATAATAATACATACATCACATTACACACACTACCACTACAACTACACCAATACTACACCTAATACATATATATATATATAAATATTATGACAGTTTTCACTTAAAGTAATTTAGCATTAGTATTGTTACTTGGTACCATGTACTTGTACTTGTACTTGTACTTGAGCAAATTCTAGAGTATTGCACTTGTAACTGTGAAATTATTACTAGTTAATTCTTGTACTTTGAGTCGAGGTCAGCAAAAGATGTACTTGATTACTGGAGCCTGCAATTAGTACTATAGGCTATTATCTCATTGTATGGATCAATACTAAAAATTGTTACATATTATATTATATATATAAATCCATTGTGGGAAGAGCTATTTAACTATTTACACATTTTAAATATATAGCTTTATCGTTTTGGTTATGTTTTATCTATTACCCGTTTATATATATTCTATGTTATTAATTTATATTATATTATGTTTATTTTTTTAGTTATTTACTTATTATTAATAGTTATATATTTATTTATTTTTTATTATATTTAAAATATAAAATATATATATATTATTTATTTATTAAATAAACATAATATATTTATGTAATCATTTAATATTTTTTAGATATATTTATATTAAATATTAATTATTTATATATTATATAATTAATATATTATTTTTTTTTTATATTCTATATTACTTAATATTTTTAAATATAATCCATTATAATATTAAAGTATGAAAAATTATGATATTTACTATACAATCATATACTTCCTATATATATACCTGATATATATTGAGTTATTTGCTATATTGATTATTAAGTAATTTCGATGATATTATATTGTGAAACTTTATCAATTAAATAACAGTTATATTATATAATATAGATACACGAATTAATTACTTACTAATGTGCAAGTTTTCCCATTAATTAAAGTAATATAATAAATACTGAACTAAAAGTATTATAATTGATATATAAACAAACTGCATACTTTATAAGCATAGAATAATAAATTGCCTATCAAAATAATGCAATATCAACACGTGAGTATAAAATAAAGCAATAAAAAACGCTTTGCATGCAATTTTGCAACAAGTGTAAATTAATACATTTATGTTATTTCAATATTGTTCAATAATTTTATAAAATTATTATTAATATTTTTAATTATAATTATCTATACTGACTAACATAATTATATTATAATATAGTAAATTTATTTACATTATAATAAAGCTTTATAACTATAATATATACTTATTACTTAAGAATATATAATTAGTGAGTAGAGCGATGAATTGACTCGACTAGATGATTACGCATAGATCTATGATTAATCGGATCTATAGATATTGATCAGAATAGTGACGATTTGATTGATATAGTATATGATGGAGATGATGAGTATAGATGATGACTCTATAACGATGATGATCGATAGATATAATGAAATCGAATGATATGATGCAATGATGGCATATTAACAGACCAAAGACTTGAACTTGAAGATACGGATTTTATAATATGATCCGTTATAGCATGATGGAGGCATCAATCTGTAAGTTTGATTTCACACTATTAGAAGAAATCTATCATTAATTTGATCATCTATTATTATTATGTATTATTATTTTTTCATATAATTTACACTTATCTATTATTATTACTATATTATATTATTATTATATACTATATGTATTAATTTTGTAAACACTCATAGCAGTGCAGAACTGAGGTTTACTCTCTCACTAAATTATATCTTACATTAAACATAAAAAATTAAATGTCTATAATACGAGCTATTAATTTTGTTAGTTTACTAATTTACTGCTTCCTGCTAGGAAAGTCTATTTAAATATTTTTCCATAGTATCAAGGCTGATACTCGATCTACATGCTATTATTTATTTTCATCTCTATTTTTTATATATGATATTTGTATAATTAAATTTGATCTTAAAGTGCAATAAATGGAATGTACAATCGCTTACCTTTTTGCTCAGTATCTTTGTTTGTTTGTCTATTTATATCCATTAT
>JABUQX010101669.1:17500-28829 GCA_015478945.1 Trachelipus rathkii
ACAATATTAAAGAGTCATAAATCATTTTGTGAAGATGAATCGACTAGGTCTCTACATTTTTAGCCGCATTTTCATTTCTCTTATTATTTTACTTCGTGTGAGTAACTCCGCATATATTATATATATATATATATATATATATATATATATATTATATATAAATATATATAGTATATATATTATTATATATATATATTATATTATATATTTTGAATTTGTTTTAATTATTATTTATTATTATTTTATTATTAATTATTAATTATTATTATTATTTATATTATTATTAATTATGAATATTATTATTATTATTATTATTATTATTTTTATTATTATTATTATTATTATTATTATTATTATATTATTATTATTATTTATTATTATTATTATTATTATTATTATTATTATTATTAATGAGGATGTTGAGGATGTTTTCTACATCTGATTTTGATTAAATGCATATAAAATAACTATTATTTTGGCATCTTTATCTTGGGAGTTTATGGGAATAATAAAATTCCGATTTCGATTTCTGTATATATATATACTAATAAAATATATATATATATATTTATATATAAGTAATATATATATAATATTATATTATTATATATATATTATATATATATATATATATATATATATAGGCCCTATTATATAATAATATATATATATATTATATAATTATATATATCTATATATATATAATATATATATATATTATATATATATATATATATTAAATATATATATATATATATAAATATATAGTATATATTATATTATATATATATTGTATTATATATATTATTATATATAATATATATATTATATATATATATATTATATATATTTATATATAATATATATATATATATATATATAATTTTCATATATATATATATATATATTATATATTTAATATTATAATTATATAATATGTATATATAATTATTAATAATATATATATTATATATATATTATATATATTATATATATTTATTATATATATATATTATTTAAATATTTCATATTATATATATATATATTATTATATTATTATTATATATATAATTATATATATATTAATATATATATATAATTATGTTATATTATATTATTAATATATATATATATATATAATATTATAATATATTATATATATTTAAAGAAATAAAAATTCTATTCTTACAATAATCACGAATAACGGTAATATTTATATTCCTTTATATAATATACAGTAAGTTAGTAAATTGAGATAGTCAATATACTATATACTCTCATTAATTTTATATACCTAATTTATTCAATCACCATATCTCTATAAATTATTATTTTGAGGTAAAATTTATGTACTTGTTCTATGTCAGGTCTATTCATAACATCTATTTGTGAGAAAGTATATAATTTAAACTACTAGACCTATAAATCAAGTCACTATATTAGTATTATATAATAATAATAAACAATGTAACTAAAATTAGAAGTTTCAACATACCAGCTGAAGTCATTAAGCAATCATCTTTTCATATATATATATACTTAATAAATAAATTCAATATATTAATATATTATTATATATTTATTTAATTAAATTATTTATTATTTATTAATATAATATATTTTTAATTTATTTATTATTTTATAATTATTATATTATTATTATTATAATATATTTATTATTATTATAAATTCCCCTACATAAGATTCTCAAACAACCAATAACGGTATGCGACTATATATATATGCTTGAGCATATGGTTATAAACTAGAAATAGGTTTGGTATAATGTATTTCTCTATATATATAATGGAACCTAAACATTACTTCAAAATTTTAACTCACAGTGACAATAAGGGTTAGGTTACATTGTTATATATATATCTTTGATAGTAAGGGTGGATACTAAAAACGTTAGGAAAACAAGTACTTCAGCGTGTTGATATAAAGTAATATAATAGTTTTTATGGCATAGGTAGGTAATATATACAGACGGGGTTATCAATTATCTATGAAATAACTATTGCTTTGAGATTCTAATATACAACTTATGATAAAGCGATTCCAACATTCATGATTTAATCTATTATAGTGAGGTGTGTATTAAAAGTAGAACGTGAGAAATATATGGCTATTCAAAATATACTGCGTGTAAAAGTATATAATAAGTTTTTGAAGGGAATAACAAGAAAGGTATATTTAACATATGATATATTATTACTGGTGATGGTCATTGGTTATTCTAAAATGGTATTTTATAAGATAAGTAGTATTATCTCAACACAACTTTAACTGTAAATGATGAGTAAATTGCTATGCACGTATAATACATGTATGATATATAACTCAAACTAAGTATACTGTAAACTAATAAATCCACTCGCATTCATCGTCACAATCGCTATAATGATAAAATGTCCTCATACTCTCTATATAAATTATATATAGTATTATTATATTTATTAATTATAATTATAATTAAATATATATTATATATATTATATACTATATATATATAATATTATTATATATATTATTATTAATATATATTAATATATATATAATATTATATATTATATATATATATATAATTAATATAAATAATAGTATATAATATATTATTATAGTATTAATATATATGATATATATATTATATTAAATATAATATTATAATTATATATAATATATTTTTTATAAGAGTTTATGTTATATATTTGGATTTATAAAATATTATAATTCATCATTATGTTTATATAATAATTAAAAAGATTTCTAGTTATTTATTTAATATAATTAAATTATTTGTTTTTAATTTAGAGTGATATTAATTTTTTATTTATTTCATTTTAAATATTTTAACTTTACGTTTTTTGTTATTATTATTCTTTTTATTTTTAATATTCTTTATAATTATATATTATGGTTAAAAGTTATTTATTTATTTTAATTTTATTTATTTTTATATTTATTATGTTTAATGCTAAATGTTAAAATAAAACATCCGCATCCGCATCCAGCAATCCGCATCTCGCATCCGCAGTCAGAACGCCACTCCTTAGCCCGCACCATCCCGCCGACTCGAACCACCGCAGCTCAATTTTCGACGACTTTCACGGGTCACATTAGACTTACGATTCATATGCCAGTCTGCAGATGTCATCAGCTAAGTGTTTGGCACAGAATTTATATGCCAGTTGTGGAGTATGTAACTCATGTGATGTCGGAGAGTTGCCAGAGTTCTTGGAGTACTTTCTTACTGAGTGTGGACCTTATGATTAAAGGTAATAGATATTAATGAATTGATATTATGTAATATGATCAGCGTGAAATTTGATGAATTATAAAAAATGACATAAAAAATTCTACAGTATTAATTAACTTATTTTCGAAAATTATACACTCTTATAATAAACAAGGTTGGCCACTACTATGATGGATCGATGGGGCCTACGTGTTTAGTGAACCACCGGTCTAAAGAACAATTATATATAAAAAAAATAGGTCACCAAAATTTACGAAAAAACCTGAGAAAGAAGTTGCATATCTATTTCACATTTAATTAAGCAATAATCTGAAAACTATTATGGGAAAAGCTGGTAAGGCGAAAGCACAAGTTATAAAGCATGGGAGGAGTCTGCTCGCCTTTTAATTAAACACAGAGTTAGAACGCATTGGGTCTGTTATCCTATATTAGTGTATAGAAACTCCAGATGGTGAATTAAGTAGACGATAGAAATAGCAAAACTCTTTATAAACAGCTTAGCAATCATTAGTCTGAACTTAAAGTATACATAGAGAAGATTGAAATCATAATTTGACAGAGGGAATCTCAATATGAGATTAATAAAGTAACCTGTAGGTAAGTGGTAAGAGGAATAGCTCCGGAATCGTCTAAGATATGATTATACAGGAAATGTTTTGAGTAATAAGAGCTTCATCTATATAACAGCATATTAAATGATAAATATGATGGTGTATGATAATATAAAGAAAAGGAGAAAGTAGGAAGAATAAAGATTAAGTTTGTGTCATATTTTGTTAAATGTCCAAATAAGAGATCGAGGAGGTGAACCATAAAGTTTTTTTCAACATGCTTAATCACCGCAATAAAAAGATTTTTGACATATTACTGTAAGGTTTATAATAATTTATGATAAATGCTAAGTCTTTTCACATATGGATTGATATAGTTATAGGCATAGTATAGGACCGTATGATTGTCTTTACACTTTGAAGACGATAGTAATCTACTTTGTAACGAATAGGTAAACCTACAGAGAGTACGGCCGGGAATATGAGAAAAAGATAAGGTTACTTTGGCTTAGAAATGTAGTATGAATCAAAGAGTTTGATGCTTAGGTGCGGTGAGATTGAGGAGCGTCACATATACTCTGCATGAGGGTGTCCTAACATCACTCTCGTATGTAGCCATCTTAGCAAATAGGCACCTGCAACGATTGCCAAATGGTGAATTGCAAATATGAGTATCGATTTCTGGATTGAATAAGTTTCTGCACGCAAGATAGTTAAAAATTTCTTATTCTATCCGTGGCCACTTACTCTATCTGTTCGGATGTCGGGATCTTTCTTGTTTAGACTTGAGAACTATAGCAGTAAGATTTCGGAAAAGTGCTAAACTTACTTGTAGTTGTATTATATCCAAAGGCTCCAGTATGGGAGAGGTTTTCTTATTCTGTACTATTATCATAGTTTTCAAAAATAAAGAAACTGGTTTGGCGGAGGTGAAGGAGGTCACTTGAGCAGTGAAATAGTTTATAATTTAGTGGATTGGTAAATCTGACATGTCAAGGGAAAGTATTTTCGAATAGGGGTATGTATCTTTGGGAAGAGTTACGGGTTAGTTGAGTATAACATGTTCGATGAATGGGAGACACTGTCTGCCCACTCGAAGTATCCATATTATAAGTAAATGGTTTGAGCATGATATATCGAGTTGACACAATACTGTGGGCGCCTTCGTACAGACGAGAGATAATAAGATGTGCAGGAAACGGGCGCTTATAATCAGTGTCTATTCTGTATTATCTCATTAAATCAGAGAGATTAACAAAATTAGAAACTCCGGCTTGTTTGTTTTTCGAGAATAACTGTAAATAATGTAGTCCTATTTCTGACTTTCTTAATTAATTCAGAGTCTAGACAGGCGGTATTGGATCAATAACTGCACACGGATCGATACAGATTCTTTACTAGTTAATGTGCTCTATAAATTTACCGTTTGTAGTAATAGCTCGAATATTCTATGTTTTACTATCATGAATATGAGAATCAGATTTGAGAACAGATATATGATAACCAATGTGAGAATCACCACAGCGTACAAGGTATCCTTTATTAAGTATGACGATCTGGTTCTTCGACTATATTAATTCTTAGGAGCATGAATCTCCGCATGTGAGTATATCCTAACATATTTGAATTATGTTTTCCCATGCCGTCTAAATCTGTATTTACACACGACGAAAATAAGCGGAGTTAATGGTTTGTAATAGATTAGTTTCTTAGATGGTTTACCTGGTACTTGTCGTATTCGTGCATAGATTATAAAGGGTCTATTTGTCTTTAAAGTAAAGTCTAGAGAGAGATTACATACTAATCGTGTCATAGACAGCTATACAAATTGTGTCGGGTACTTGACGATCAGCGTAACCTAAATGAGAAAATGGATTATTTCTTTGCTAATAGTAATTAAAAGAGATTCTATAGTATACAGAGGTATAAGAAATTGTAAATATTACAATTTATGCACAAATACTAGAGTTAACAAGTTATTTGGCGGATAAGAATAATTCTATATGTATGTTCTCTAATGAATCGGTATTCGATTGGATGTTTAATGAGATGATAACTGATAGTGAGATGTGCTATATATAAGAAATTTAATCTCAGTATACTCCGAGTCGATTAGAAAAGGAGAATGATGTCTTCATAAAACAGTCATATCACCTCACCTTTAGGTATGTACCCAGACATGTTGAATATTCTCGAATTTAAAAACAAGATATAGCTCTTACAGGAACCATATAATTTTTTAAGTATACTATTCTTTTAGGTTTTTGTCTCTGATATTTGTTTTAAAAAAAACACTATTAGGGTCATGATCTATATGAATTATCATTGGTTAACAAAGTAGTGATTACGGCATTGTATAAAAGTATACCATGTGTTGTTAGATCGATAAACAGCACGTTGATCTTGTTAAGTTATATGAGAGAGAGATATTACTATGACATATCTCATATGTTGTCTAGATCGATAGGATTCTGCCGAGTGAATCAAGTTTGTGAATAGAAGAAAAAAGACAATTATGGGAAAGCTATTCAAGTTCCCCTTAATCTCATTCCATTGAAGAACCTCCTACGAGATAGGCTTGTGAGTATAATATTTTTGAATGTAATACAGGAACGTATTGTGAGAGCTTAATGCTCACACGTTAAAAAGATGAGAACGTGAGATGAGTATTTCATAGCGTGTGTGAATCAGCGTGGAGACACGAGAGCGGTTATTTTCATGTTCTAGAAAAAAGAGATTATGGTAAAACAGCCTGGATGAGCATCAAGAGATCGCAGCAATCAATGGTATGACTTTCAGTACCGAAACACATTTAGGAAATACTGAAATTTTTCTTCTTATTATTTTCTCGTTAAGCTGCACTAGACTTTATTATTTATATTCCACTATGTAAATAGGGAGTAGAGATATAATATCACGTAATGATATATAAATATAAATGTGAACTGAACGCTAGCTGGAGGTTGTTACTTATAATATTTTCATAATATGTAGTTCTATCTCTGCATAATTATTATATTTATATATATAACCAATGTTGAATTATATCTTATATTAAACAATATTTATACTTATCTATATATATATATATATATTATATAATATATTATATATATATATATTTATATTTATATATTTATATTATATATATATATATAAATATATATATATATATATATAATATATAATATATATATATATTTATATATATATATATTATATTTAATTTTATATATATTACATTTTAAATAAACAGTGGCGTATCCTAGAGGAGGGGGCAGGTGGGCGTGCCTCTCCAAAGAAATTTTTATAAAGACACTATAAGCATTATTTTAAGTTATCATATTTCGTTTTTATAACATAAAAATACCAAGGTTATAAAATAATATATATATTATATTATATATATAATATATATTTTAGTGGTAATGTGATGTGTGTTATAGAGTATGTGTTTGTATTGATGTGATGTTTGGTTCTGTTTTACGCCAATAACCTTTTCTTCTTAATTCAGTATTTGTTATGGCCTCATTAATTCCAATTGTATAGTAGATAAACAAAGACAGATGTTCATATAATAGTATAAATATTAGAGAATCCAGAAACGATTTTTTGTCCTGGCCCTCCCCTCAATAGATTATAAATCTCTGGATACGCCTATCTGTAATAACTACTAATTATTATTTTATTCATACGTCACGCTTTTGAATGGTCAATGTTTTTCAGGTTTTTGTCTCACTCATCACACTTATCGTGACGTGTTTTAGAATATGTATGATAACGGTTTTCATATATATTTGATTATAAATAAAGCACTAGTATGTTCATATTATATATGTAATATTGAGGTAATTACTCAGTCATTGTTATTTACTATTATTATCTACTAATAATATATAACTACTTTTTCCACTACTTTAGAATTGGCTTGATTTATCTCACTATTCTATTATGATATCTTACTCTACATAGAAGTAGATTACATAATGTTTGTAATACAACTATTATGGGTTCTATGTTTAAGTGGAGTATGTTTTTAGGATTGTCGTAGGAGGACTTTTATCTACGGTAATTATATGTTCGTTCCTGTTTGGGACGCATCGGTATCTTAGTTGAGTAGGAGATGTGAGCTGCATATTTTAATTGTGATCATTGTGAGGTGTAATAAATTATATGGTTTATAGTAGCAGTGTGTAGTAGTTATAACATTAAATACACAACAAATACTCACACACAACATAATATTATATATTATTAAATAATATATACATTATATATAATATATTAATTATATATATATAATAATATATATTAATTAGATCGGGTTATTTTATAGTAATATAAGGTATTGAGTTTGACTTCTTTGGATTTTCAGCTGGTCTAGTAGAATACTATCTATAATTTTAAGTTTAAATTGTATACTTGATGACTTAATAATATATTAGTATAGTTATTTAGGTTATATACGTATAGTATTTATATATAATTTATTTTATTTTTTTTGTGTGTTTTTTTTTTAGTTTTTTAATCAATCAATATATACTATTTAACTGTATTAATGTTATATAATTTTTGACTTTATTATTTTTTTTTAGAGTTTATTTGTTTTTGTAAAATATTGATATGTATTTTTTTTTTTTTTTTTTTTTTTTTTGCTGCAGTTGTGAGTACATCTTGAGCAATAATAAAGGGTGAAGTTTAAGGAAATTAGGGTTAAGTTTACCGATTTTATAGAAATTAAAAATACAGGTTATGATTGGTGAGGTCGTATATATAATCAATTAATAATTATTTCTCTAAGTTCACAAAATTGAAAGGAGATCAGAGGTGGATGGCAGGAAATGTAATTATAGAGGTTGCGGATTATGAAATTATTAAAGTATGTGTTAGAGGTATTATATCGATTAAAATGTTTAAGGTCATTTTCTGGTGTATCACATTGGAGGTGATTAAACGAGGGATGTTTTATGGAAATTATAATTAAGGTTAAGATTTATAGATAATAATCATTCAACTAACCACTCAAGGTTGCGCTTATGTACTTAAATAAGGTTTAAGATTATATCGATTTAAAAACAAATTTTAGTTTTTAAGGACGAATACACTTTGAAGAGATGGCAAGATGAAGTAACAGGAATTAAATTAGTGTATGCGATTTCATGATTAAAATAGTAGTTAAGTCTAGGGGGGGGGGGATTAAAAGAGGGGTGGGGTAGGGTGAAGGTATGGGTTAGTAGGGGGTGGTTAGTAGGGTGGGGATTAATAATCGGATTAAAATGATTTAAAGTAATTTAGTATTATGGTTTACACTGGATGGAATTAAACTCGGAAGCTAGAATATAAGGAGAGGTTACTTATTGGAGGAATTAAAATGGAAGCTGTGGATTAAGCTCGACCAGTGGCATTTTTTGGTTTTTTGTTTTGTTTTGTTTGGTGAAATTTTTAGACTTAAGCATTTATCTGTATTAAAGGGGTAATGATACAAGGCGAAAAATCTGCATACAAACTTAGATTCATGAGGCAACAATAAAGATAGTTGAATCATTAGATCATAAAGATCATGGAATGGTAGGAGTGGGTGGTGGGTAGAGATATAAGGGAAGCTGGAAATTAGCTTAAGAGTACGTATGTAGATATAATAGTATGGTTTCGATATAAATCATATTAAAACAAATACTCGAGATAAAAATTACGGAACGAGTGCATTTATGTGCTGTATCTAGACGGTTCACAAGAGCCTCATAATAATTCTATAGTGTATAGACCGCGAGAGTGCTTATATCAAGAGAAGATTGAAAGATGAAAATATTAAGTAAGAGAGTATATAATATTATTATTGAGATTAGCGTTTATAGCAGATAGTTGATTAGATATTAATTATTGGTTCAGGACGTTTTTAAAAATATTGTTCAGAAGTGAAAGAATATTCTTATTGATAAATTGTTATAATGTGTAGGAATGGTAAGTATATAAATTATAGGTGTGTGAGGCTGATTTATAGTCGTTGGATTTATACTGCAGGGTGAATTTATTGGTTGTAGTTTTTTTGTATATTGTTAGGAAGAAATTAGTATTAGATTTCTCGGATTGATTTTTATTTAGGTTATCATTGTTATATGAGTTAATAGAATAGTTGCTGTTGATGACTCAGTATGTTTAATGGTGAGTATATGAGACAGATGTTGGGTAAAGGTGCGTAGGTTTCATCTTCTTTGCATCACGATGTTATGAGGATTTCGGCTTTGTTAGTTAGAGGGGTCGATTGTGGCGGTTCAAGGTAATCAGGGTTAGTTTTTGCCCTATATGTAGTACGGATGGACAAATTAAATGGCAGGGGATTTTTGGTAATGCAGGTGGTTTGGTTGGAAGTTTTTGTTTATGGGGGGTGGGGTGTGTTAGGGAGCGGATGTTGTTTTGGGAGATGGATTGGATTTGGGGAAGTGTTGTTTAAGTTTATGTTTTTGGTGTTCCGAAGGGAAGGGGAATGGAAGGTTGTTTTGGGAGTATTGTTTAATGGTATTGGGGGTACCTTGAGTTGAGTAGTATTTTTTGTTTGGCTTTATTTGATAGCAGATGTTGTATTTAAAGATGAGTTAGAGCGCGTAGTTTAAGTTTTGTGAACGTATTCACATAGCTAGTAATTATGGTGAGTTTCGGAGGAGGATGGAGGGTGGGGTGCATAGGGCGAGAGGCAGCCGTATTATGAGGCTGTGATAAAGTGGGGCTATTTTGTGTGTTTTTGGTATGGGCGCGGGACTATACCATGTAGATGTATGTGGCGGGGAGTAGGGGTTTTCTATGCCTGATAATTTAAAGTGGGGGGAGTCTGTTCGCAGGCTATTGGAGTGTGTCTAGAAATCGGGTATTTGGGAGTTGGTTAGGGAGTTCGTGGGTGAGGATATGGATGGGGTTGTATGTCTTGTTAATTGAAATTTAAAGGATCATTTTGTATGAAAGATTCGTATTGATACGGTGGGTGTGATGGGTTACAAAAACATCTATCGACGTAGCGGTATGGCCGAGTGGATATAGGACTTTAGGTTGTGGATGGGTTCATTAGTGGACTGATGGATTGTATACAATTAAGTTCTCATAATCAGATTGGTAGGGTTGGTGAGGAGGGGGGATCTCTATGGATAGGCGCCCTTTGGTTAATTTTAGTTTGTAGTACCTGTGCATTGAAAGTGGGCATTACGATAGGCATTGTATGACTTTAACGAGTGTTAGTAGATAAGAGGTTTTTCCGATGAGGGGGGAGGGGTGGGTTAAGTGATTTATATCGGGTTTGAAGAGGTAATTCGTATTGTTTTCAAGGAGTGTTTAAAGAGTATAAAGTTGAACGGAGTACGGTAAGTGAATCAAAGAGGAGGGTTATCGTTTCGTAAGCAGAGGAAATATTGTGGGTTGAAGGATTTATGGGAATGGGGTACAAGAGTGAGCTAATGAAAGTCGGTTCGAGGTGGTTTATTTTTTGACTATGAGGAGGAGGGATGATGGGTCGCCTTATGTAACATATGTG
>JABUQX010101670.1:0-12500 GCA_015478945.1 Trachelipus rathkii
TCAATTATTTTTATTGAAACCTGTATACAAATACTATATATATAATATATATATCTATATATATAATATATATATATTATATATATTATATTATTATATATATATATATATATATGTATATATATATATATATATATTATATATAATAACAAAATGTTTTAAATTAAAAATGAATTTATTTCTATTTGGCCAAATTTAATTTTTGTAGCATAATCTACAGACTAATACATGCCTATATTGTACATTGGTTTTTAAAATTTAGGATGAAAATTAAATATAATTTAAGGCTTGTAGTCCTCCTAATTGCGGAATTGCGGATTGCGATTCCGCAATTCCGCAATTGCGGAAGGATGATTTAGGCATTCCGCTAACTGCAATTCCGCAACTTTTTTCAAATTATCGCAATCGCAATTCCGCATTTTTTAGGGGGGCAGTCCGAAAATAACGTCTAAACGCGGATTGCGGACTTAAATTGCGTAGGCCTACTCTGATATATATATATATATATATATATATATATATATAATATATATATATAATATTAATATATATATAATAATATATATATTATTATATATATATATATATATATATATATATATAGTATATATATTATATATATATATATATATATATATATATATATATATATATATATATATATATGTAAATTTCGTATTTGTGTGATATTAATTCGTACTTTTTTTTTATTGTATATTACGCACAAATATTTTTTTACAAATTTTTTTATTTCTTTGATACTATTTGCATACACTATGTCTATAATATCGATTCCTCGAATTTTTTCTAGCACAAATGCAAAAACGAACACGGCTTAAAGCCGTGTTCGTTTTTGCATTTGTGCTAAAAAAAATGCTCAAGTTTGCGTTCGTTTTCGTCAACCTTATCGCAAAATCGTAAAAAAATGCTCACCAAACGTAAAAAATGTCCCTAATTCTGTGTAATATAGAATAAAATTTTGTATAAAATAGCAACCTTACAGAATTAAAGAAATTCCTTACGTTTGATGATCATTTTTTTACGATTTTGAGCTAAGGTTCACGAAAACTTAAGCATTTTTTTTAGCACAAATGCAAAAACGAACACGGCTTAATTAAAGCCGTTTTCGTTTTTGCATTTGTGCTAACGCTGGATAAGAAATGCTAATCCAATTTTAGCACGAATTTCGGGCATAATCGACCGATTGTTTACAAAAATTTTGATCAGCTGTTCTAATGGAGCAGGTGGTTTTGGAATAAACAAATAAAAAAAATAACAAATGGTTTTTATTACAAATAATTGATCAACTATTGTGATGGAGTTTATCGATTTGGAAGAAATTAGATTTAAAGCTAATTTCATGAATGAAACATTCATCAAATCAACGAACTACTACGCCGCAATCTTATTTGTTTACATTTTTTCGTTAGCATTTTCCTAAAATTCGGTAAGCACGGGAAAGAGCAACCTAACAGAATTTAGGAAATTACTAACGTTTCGTTAGCGTTTTACTAAATTTGTGCTAAAATTGACATAAACGAACGACTTTTTAGCATTTTCCTAAATTTCGTTAGCAAAAGTGCAAAATCGAAAACGCCTTAAGTGAAAAAATCGATTATAAAAAAATAATAGCGATATCCATGTATCGATAATCTGAAACGCATTTCAAGTTCAACAGTGATTCATTATCCCTACACCAATGGAAAAAAGCCGAGTTGTTATGATTTTCAGAGCATTAATATTAATATTTTTAGTGAAAATATTAACTCAAAATAAACTCAAATGCGTAAAAAAAACTTCAAATAATTTTTTAAAACCATTTTTGTAAATGAAATGTTTATAATTTTAATATACTATGTACGTGAACTCGAGTCACCAATACTAGACAATTACCGATAATTCTGTTTATTTAAATACTTATTTATTGTTAGGTTAGAATTCATAATTCCAATCTTACCATAGACTAGGCCTGTGCCGTTAAACTCCATAGCATGCCAAGGATTTCTATTACTCTAGGTCCAACATGGGTAATCGTGGTAAAAGAAGCGGATATCAGGATGGTAAACCAGGGTCTAGGCCTACTAGCCCTAGTATGGAAAGTGAAACTTTCCATTGTCCTCTAGTTCTGAAAGTACTAATGATAGTTCTATGAATTCAGGATAAAATTTAATATCACAAATATTACATGCTGAGGAAACCTTAGAATTTGTTAATGACACACAACCTTTCCAAGTAAACCTTAATATGATTGATAATGAAAATAACTTTTTGGGCTTTAATAATTCCAAGAAGAGGAAGTTGGATAAGCCCACAAAAAAAAAAAAAAAAAAAAAAAAAAAAAAAATGGTGCGGCTTTCAATACAGGTAGTAATAGTAGTACAAATAAACAATCAGGTTCCTGATTATATTAGATTTTATATCTGCCGGCAGTTGATCCAAATCATGCACTAAAAAAAACTAAACCCATTTGTCCTAAGAATTGCTAATGTTCCAAACTCTCTCAGGAGGTCCAATAATCTGCTGAGTATTGTATTTTTTTGGGATTAATAAATAGTGGTGTTAATAATTTGTGTATTTTTTTAAGTAAGTCAGTTCTTATAATTAATTTTACACACTAATATTGGGATAGGCCAGTAGTTTTTGATAGCCTAACCTAAAGGCCAAGCTTAGGAGATTTACTGTTACTGTGGGTTTTGCAGTTTATTTGGTTATTAATAGATTTCTGTGTTTAACCTACAGTTTTTTAATAAACGTGATATCTTGACAGAACAATGGAATTGTTGATAATCATTCAAAATTATTGATTATCGGAAAAATATTAATGCAATCGATATATAAAAAATCGGAACAAAGCATCGAAAGCGATATCCCTGAAAAAAAAATTAAAATTTAGCCATTTAAAATTTCTGTAATAGTTATTTTTATATTTTCTTTAAAATAAGATTCGTAAAATACACAAATCCGTAAAAAAACTTAAAATAATTTTTTTTAAAACCATTTTTGTAAATGAAATGGTTATAATTTTTAATATACTAGCTATATACGTGAATCAAAGTCAGTAATACATATATCAATTAACCAATGTTGATTCAATGTGGATTGTGCATGTGGTAAATGATATAGGAATAGAAGGTCAGAAGAATTAATAGGGCAGATTATAGGAGATTGATTCAGAAGAGAAAGCTAGTGGAAGAAGGTGCATGATTCTGGGATTTTTTTACCTAGGTTAGGTGCAGGTCAGGGATGGGGGAGTAGGCTTTAGTGTAAAATGAAAGGGTTAGGCAATTGTTTTTCAAGAAAATATTAGGGTTTTGATTGGAGGAGAAAATTTTCTGGGTAAAAACTTTTGTGCAGCCTATATATATATCACATGAAATATTTGGAGTTCACCATCTATCATAAATAATATCTTTGTAGCTAGTAAAATCACCTTCGGTTTTAAATAATTGCTCCAATACTTTATTTTAGCAATAAATGTGTTATCATTACAGAATGGTATAGAATATTATACTTTGCAAGCTAGAATTCATGCATTAATGCATTTTAATTTTATGGTAACTGTAATAGTGGTAAGATAAATAATACTAGTGTTGTTACAGGTTCCAATAATGATGATATATGACAATTAAAAATAACTAAGTACATATTGTTGAAATAATCAAATAGCCTTTTATTAATACACTACAAATGTTCAATAATAGCCTATAAGATATTAAAAAAAGATGAGCTATCTAATTAGTTATTAATATAATCAAGTTAATTACTATTAATATATTATTATTGCATAACTGAGGCATTAGTTATTTAATATGAAAAAATATAATTAATGTAGAGACTATCCCTCATACTTATTATCACAGATAATAACATGAAATAGACATGGATATCCACTTTTTTATATATACCACTTAGAGGATAATCAGACAGGGTCTGAGACGTAATAGTTAGCGCTTATATTAATAAGCAATTAAATAATATTCATATTTACTGTATTAAATGACTGACTTTCATAAAACTAATTACATGTACTCATATGAATTACTTAGTGATGGTAGCTGTTAAGATACTCATTATAGTATCTATATTAATAATCTAATATAGTTATATTATATAATAGAGGTGCATATTATTTTATAATATAGTGAATCTAGCTCTGAAGTCCGTGAAGTAAATGAGTCCTGCTCGAGAGGCAGAATCGATAAAATCTTTCAGGAATTTAATAAGACAGAGCTCGACAGAGATCACTCTAACTTAATATATGTGATATAAGTGTAATTAATAATAGTGGATGTAACAGCAGATTATGGTGCTATATCCTGTCCATACTAAAAACTAGAAAGAAAGTACAAAAGCGTGCGGTGGAAGGAGTGCATAGTTCGTATAATAATATTAACGTAGTGGCTGATTTTAATTTCTTTAGGTCATTTACAAATATATATTATGGTGAATATCCTTGTTATATAATACGTGAACCATATTTAAGTGTATATCTAGTAATTATTATAATAATTGTGATAATATATATATCACTTTATAGTATTAACTTTTTGAGTGCTCACTAGATGAAGGCTTTTTAGATGCCAACTTCTCCACTTCCTACTATTTATGCATAATACTATATTATTTTATTATAAGTATATCTTATATTAAACTTATAACTGATGAAAGTATGGTATGGATGAGATTAGGAGGTTGAGGAGAATTTAGGACTTTGTGACCATAATATAATTAGATTTAATAGGAATGTGATATCTTTGCCCAAATTGCAAGCTAATAAGGAAAAATCTTGATTTCGGAAAGGCGATTTTACAAATTTTGAGAATTGCTTAGTAATAAGCTGAACTGGGATAAAAGTTTAAGACCAAAACTGTTTTATTATGTGGAACATTTTAAGCAAATTTTTAATGAATATTCAATCAGTATGTTTTAAAGATAAAACCCATTAGGGTGGCAAAGAGAAAAACCTGTTTGGTGGAATGAGCCTCAGAGATAAAATCAATGAAAAAGCATAGATGTTTTAAAGTATTCAGGGTAGTAATACAGAAGATGATTTAGATACACACACACAAGAGTGCCTCGTTTTCTCATGAAAATTGTGTGACATCGGAGACTCAAGGATCACTCCGTCATGGTACTCCTTTTCCAGCCGACATCCTATTTTATGTGTAGATAAATACTTACTCACTATTAGCCTTCCTTTTATATCTTCTTAATCACGCTGCAATGATGTGCTAATCGTTCCGCACATCGCACTTTTACGGTGTTATATTCGAGGTACGCCTAATCGCTTATACGCCGCCTAAGATTCGAATCTTTATTAGCGGCTAGCATACCGTCTGAGAGGCCGGAATATTTGTGTTCTCTTAAAATGAGGTCGGACAAAGCGCGGCACAAGATTGTGAGGTCTCATCTTGCACTTTTCTAGAACGGCTATCGTTTATTTCGTCGCTAATGGTTTATGGTTTTTTTTAATATCTAATCTCAAGTATATACTTAATACCGTTTCTCCTGATTTGAATAAAAAAATATACTAAATATTAGGGGGGTAGATTAAACTCCTTGTTTATTTTTCCTCGAAAAATATAAACCCATGTTTTGGGTTTTTTTTTTTTGTACCATCTCAATCACATCTTGATTTTTATTGTATTAGAAAGGTCGCTGCCTGTGAGTGGTGAAGTATTACAAGTGAAATAGCTCCCCCGGAGGGATTAGGGAAACAAGCTATTGTAGTAGTAAGTAGTGTAATTAAATATTTTTCAAGTTTTGATTCATACTAATAGCGATATAAATAGTGATATTGATAAAAAGCCGCTTTAAAAATGAATGTAAAAGTGCAATCAATGTTTTATAAATTATAACAGAATAGTCAATAGGATCACCTTTTTCATAATTTCATTTTTAGATGATAGTTCTTACTTGTTTCATTTGTTTATATATTGTTTATTTAATTTTATAATAAATATATCATAATAAATTAATGTATTTAGCTTTTACAAGTTGTGTTGGAGTTAAGAGTATTGAAATATAATATTGCTTCTGAAATGAATATACTAATTTTTACTTTGACTTAGCTACGGAGTTACTTTAGTAATGAGCTTTTGGAGCTAATTAATTACTCAGATAAAGTATTATATTCCCTGTACTATCTCATACAAATTATAATATATAATGTATAATTTATAATTTTTTAATTCAAATATTTTTAAGTAACTTTTTGAATTTAAAACGACTCCCTCTATTACTGAAATTAACAGAATTTCGAAAATGTTAAAATAACATCACACATATACATATACCTACAATAAAAATAATATATTGTTTTCCCTCCGCATTTAATAGAGAAATATTTATATATTTTTACAGTATATACCAGCTTAACATTAAATATAATAGCAGTTTTATGTATCAATAATGGCTCTCAAAATATATTTTTAATATATATTGTTGTAGAATATTAATAAATTATTATTATATATATATATATATGCAAATTTTTTGTAATTAAAATGATAGGTAAGTTATTACAGTATAATCTATATTATTATTACAGAGTAATATAATCATGATATATTTTATACATAGCAGGTAATGAGGCTTAATGTAGTCAAAAAAATTAACAGTTAGATATATTACCGAATTTGCCAAAAATAATAAATTTTTTTTGCATATACTCTGCAACTTATTTTTACTGAAAAATCGCCGAAAACAATTACACAGATTAAGTATATATTATTAATAATGATTAAAGTTTTTTTATAGAAATTTACTTTAAGTATACATAAGCTTCTGGAATATGCTCAAGATAAGCTTATCCCACAGTAATAAACATTCAACCTTTATCAGACTTAACTTTAAACTATAACTTTTATATTATCTGATCATTAAATAATATTTATTTATTTTGTGAATCACAAAATTTTATTATTTTATTAGCAATTATATGAAATTAAATATCAAGGTTAACAGCTTACAGTATCTAAACAATTTAATTCAAACTAAGATTAGTTGATTCTTTTCAAAAGTATTACATTTTTCAATTCATACATATACCACACTAATAAATTAATTAATAAGATATTATTTATATATGCTGATACTATTGAGTGATATTCAAGTGGTTTTGTGACTAGGACTCTCATAGAGTGTTTTTCTGGTGAAACAGACGATGTATATTTCTATGCACGCATGCACAGACATAAGTTTTATAGATAAGAATTAATTTGAGGGAGTCTCTTCGTGACACACCGTAATATTTAAATGAGCAACTGATAGAAATGGTGTGTGTTTACAAGTTACCTAATGGAGATCATCTCTTACTCCGAGAGTGCATGTGGGACTTCTCCTCTAGATGCTGTGTCCATGTGTGAGACCGGTCTTGGATTTGTGGAGGAGACTCTTGTATTTTCGGCAGTGGATCCCTGGTCAACCAGGCAATAGAGGTGCATTACAGACAATGGATAGCAGTCAATTAGGAAGTTGGATAAATTAGTCGATATTATTGCTCAACGTCGTAGAAGTTGGTAGTTAGATAACATACGCACTCAAATTTAGGTGCTTGTGTCTAATACTGTACAATACTTAGGAGTTAGATAATCTGACAAATTAGATTTATGGGTGGATTCAAATATGCTAGACAACTCTTCAAGTCTTCATAGATCTACTCACAATCACAATATTAAAATTAATCATATATAGAGTAAAATTCACGTAAACCCTATGTGAACTTTTTTACTCGCAAATAGTTGTTATTTTCAAAGATTTATCGAGTTTGTTCATATGTGGCACATTTTAAATTATGGCATAAATTACATATATGCAATGGGATTATTCTCACTAAAAATTAATATAAGCTTATTTCTATCTTCTCATGTGTGTATTCACAAGTATATATATTGAAAATTCTTTAGGAAATTGTATATACTTTTTATAAACTGGAATTCTAATTTATGAGGAATGAAACATTAACCAAAAGATGTTGATCCTTTAAGGGTATAGACAAAAGTGATGTCCTCCTTCAGGTAAGAAATTACACACTCGGTGTTTGCCTAATATTTGTTTGTATAATAATACCCATTGCCGCTCCGCATGCTAAGCTTAAAAGTGGGGACTATTGAGATGGTGTGACTATTCCTATGCTAGCACTCCAAGAGGACAAGGGTCCTCCGTACCTGTTATAGAGGATAAGTTTATTTCTTTGTTACGGCTTTCTGACAAGACTATGTCACATTACAAAAAAACTGAGTAAGCATGTAGAGTTTAATAATTATTAAATACTACAACAAGATATAATTTAGATATAATTAGATATAATGAGATATAAGATATAATTATTACCTTTTCACTATAATAATATACCTTTTTTATAGTGAAAATGTATATTTACATGTAAGATAATCGGACTTCACATGTATAAAGTCTTGTATCCTACGAATCTATCGCAGGCTCAAATTCCAGTCTTCTCTCCAATGACTGATAGAAAAAATTAAAATTTTAGAGAGAATATATTAAAGTTTGTATTCAATTTTTACTATACTGGTGTGCTGCACTAGCTGTGGGGACTGGGTAAGAGGTGAATATGTTGCAGCTAGGCATCAATTTGAGAGCTTGTTTTTGATGCAGAGAATGTGTTTTAAGAAAAGAGATTGCAAGACTGAGTGAAAATATGCATGGATTGAAAGAAATAAGTATTTGAGATGAGAAAGGACGGAAATCTTAGGAAAAAAGTTAGTAGGGATGTTGAGGCGAGGAGGGGAGCAGGATAATGGGGTAGACAGGAATAGTGATTCCTAGGCAGGAAGATGAGCAGGAAAAGGATAAAGTAGTTGGATAATAGGTCTGCAGATGTATATAGAGCGGAGAAAATTAGAAATACATAATTTAAGATGAGGACTCGAAAGTCAGTCACCTTGTGACCTGTCAGTAACAGGTTTGACTGTTCTTCCAGATTTAGGGAGGGATAGAGAGTGCCAATGGTAATTATTGAGTTTTTCTAAAGGGAAGACTGATGCATTGGTAATTGGAGACTCTATGACATGCGATACCTAGATATGATTTTTCAAAATAAGAATAAAAAGAACCAATTGAGAGTATGTTATCCAGGTGCCAGAGTGAGTGTAATCGTGGATAGGATAGATAGAGAGATGGATTCTATTCACATGTTGATAGTCAGATGTGATTGTGCATGTGGATACAAATGATATTAGACATAGAAGGTCAGAAGAATTAGTTTGCAGATTATTAGGAGATTTGATTCGAAGATGAAAGTGTGGGGAAGAGGTGCAATGGATTTCTGGGATTTTAACCTAGGTTAGCTGCAAGGATCAGGAATGGGGGAGTAGGCTTTAGGTGTAAATGAAACTTTAATGTATTAATGTTTTTCCAGAAAATATTAGGTTTTGGATTTGTGGAGGAGGGAATTTCTGGATAAAGATCTTGTTTGCAGTCAGATGGAGTTCACGTTGATCGTGAAAGGTGTTTGGGCTTTTTCAGTACAGTTTTGGAGACTTGTTTTAGCAAACAAAAATAGGTTAATAGTTGGGGGTGGTGGGGGGGGGGGTGGGGGGGGGGGGAGATTGGGGTTGCCGTGCTTTGGAGGGGGGGGGGGGGAGGTGGGGTGGGGGGGGGGGGGTGGGGGGGCGGGGTGGGCGGGGGGGGGGGTGGGGGGGGGGGGGGGGGGGGGGCGGGGCGCGAGTGGGTGCTGGCATCGGTGTTTTGAGTCTGGGAAGTTTATGTACCAGATGCACAATGACCTTCTCCCTCACCTCTCTGCAGCCATTGAAGGGGCTTTTAGCAAGCGCGGTCGACTCCAGTTCAAGGGAGAGAAGTGGTTCGCAAGCGTCAGATGTCTCCTGGATGAGAGCTTCACGGTCAAAGTTCAGCCAGCAGAGAGAAAGACAAGGTTACACCAGGTGAAAAAATTGCAGAAACTAAATATTATTTAGTTATTTTATATTGAACTCAATTTTTTTTTAATAAGGTATATATTAGCGGCTTAGCGTCTTCACGTTTTAAAAAAAATATTTTTTATTAAAATTTACAATATATATTGATTTATTAACTTGTTAATTACTTTTTCATCATTAGGGGATGGTTCATATCATTCAATGATGCCAGCACTGGATTTAGCCCTGATGATCTTAACGAAAGGAGATGTTTTACCTTCATTAATCACGCAGTTATCATCCCACCTCAAGGAGGACTTTGAGCAGGGATATTGAAAAGCTGATGCAAAAGGGGAAGACTCGACTGATAAACAACCTCTTCCACCAGAAGTGGGTGGCCACTACAGCCGACAGTTGGACCGCCCAAAATAGGTCCTTCTTGGGAATGACAGTCCACTGGATTGACAGGGTCAATCTCAAAAGGTGCCATGCAACTTTGGCGGTCAGGGAGGTGAAGGTAAGAAAATTAAAAAGTTAAATTTTGTTTCATTTTATACCTTAGTCTCATAACCATAAGAACATATGAGGTGTAAATATTATTTAATTTACAGACTAAAACAAAAAAATTATTGTCTTTAGGAAAGGCAAACTCACCAGTTACTGGGGAAACTAATCACAGAGATTCATCATGAGTTAGCATCCACGGTAAGGTGAAGGCCACCACTACGACGGACAATGGCACCACCTACGTGGCAGCCTTCAACGCCTTTGGTGAGTCCAACCAGGACCAGGAGAACCTTCCTATGGATCCTGATTATCCTGACTTGGAGATTGTGGAATCTCCAGGAGCTCCTGAGGGCTGGAGGGGTGACAACCCAAGTCTGTGCCGCCTCAACACCGTCTGCAGGTACTGCCTTTAGAATTCGCGAAAAAACTGACGTAGTTGCTAAATTGCCTACTAATAATATATTAATAATTATTATTAAGTAATTAGTATCTTAACAAATAAATTTTGTCATTTAAGATTCTAACTAATAATCTTTGAAATTTTCCTTGAATTAAATATCTTATTGTTTTAGTGCTCACACACTCAATCTGTTGCGACAACAGATGTGAGTGATATACAGGGCTGGAGCAAGGGGGGCTCACAGTGGAGGAGGACCATAGCTAAGATCCAGGCCCTGTGGAGCCTTCAGAACAGGGCCCCAGTGGTGGCCAACCAGATCAAGATTGTCGCCAAAAGAAAACTGAAGACTCCTGTGGTGACAAGGTAGTAGTATTTTGCTATTTAAATAAAAAGAATTTTAGTTATTTTAGCGTAAGAAATTGTTGCCGATTAATTATAGACAAGTTCATTTTATACATAAGTTTTTTGATATTTTATATAAAGTTTATATTTCTTTCTGCAGATGGAGCTCCCTATATGGATAGTGTGATGGGTTCCTTCTGGAGGTTTTTTAAGGGTCGAAAACCCATGGATGCCATAACACATCCTCATCAGCAGCCCAAAGGGAGGTTCCCCTCCTCACAGGAGGTAGACGTCGAGGTAAATATAAAGTAATTTTAAAGTAGTAGCTTGGCTCTTTTAATATTTTTTATTTATAATTTATAAATTTATTAAATATTATATATCTCCTCACAAACCCAAACCCGCTGCCATTAATCCCGTGTTTCCTGTCCCTGTAATACCATCGCTCTTGCTTGCCCAACACTCATATCGCTTCTTCGTAAACAATCTCTAACTGAATATATCAACCTTTTTTTCCGGTCGTTCGACAGGCAAAACACTCTCACATGTGCTTTTATACACTTTCTTAACCCAATATGGTGTTCTCCACCTTCTCCACATGTCCAAACCATCTTACAAAAAAATCTCATCAAATTTTGGGCAGTCTTTTCCCGTTAGACCGCAAGACACGCTTCCATGATAACCTCGTTCCTCATCTTATCCAATCTCCTACCTCGGCCAAGAAGCCCATCGAGATTGTGCATCTGTACAACCCTCACTCTTGATCTATTCGCCCTATTCCATACAGATACCTTCGCTCTCGTGCTCCCGTATTTTTATTAATAATCAATTATGCTTACGTAACTAAGCAATATATTTAATTTTCACTCTTTCAGGTCATGAACGAGTACACATTGGTCATGCAGGCTGTGGCGCAGTGTACTTGATATGCTTCGGGCGGAAGAAAAGGGCATAATGGGCACCCTCCTCCAACTTTGGTTGTGAGACACCACCAGCCTTGAGGAGAAGAGAGAAAATATTCATCTTGTGTATTATGCAAGGCCACTAGTACAGGCCCTCCTCAGTGGCTATGAAAAGAGGTTTGGCCACCTCTTTCAGAATAGGGATCTCTCCCTTATGGCCGAGCTGCCTTACACACCCTCCTTCACCCTTAAGGCCCTAGAAAGCATTGCACCTGACATGGTGCAGCAACCCCTACACCGGAAGATAGGGGACTCCATCAAAACCATGTAGAAACAGGCAGCAAGCGTCAGCATTGGCAGCGCAAAACAGAAAAAGAACGCCACACAATTTCAGAGAGCACTCCTATTCAGGTAAGTTGTTTTTCTATAGAGTATTGGTACGAGGCAGACAAGCCAGCAGCAGGATGT
>JABUQX010101670.1:25000-33304 GCA_015478945.1 Trachelipus rathkii
AAGGATCGAGGGCTCCTTTTTCGAAATAGGTTGGACAAGAGTCGTAGTATGCTGTGAAGCATATTAGTATTGAGACATAAGAGAATATAGTTGAACGAGGGGCGGGTATAGCACAAGCACACTCCCTCAAAACTCAGGGAGGAATGCCATCCGGGCCGCCTGCTAACGTTCATAGACACAAAGGAACCATGCGTCGAAATATAATCACAGGCAAGGCGCCCAGGACACCTGAGAGAGAAGGTGGAGGGTGAGGAATGCCAGAATCGTCAGGGTTGATTAAGAGGAAATCTTGAGGCCAAAGAGATTGGCCTTTCAGTTGGAGAATTAGCAACAGAACCATCAGATCAATCGGGGGAAGACCGTTTGCAGAGAGTTGTTGCAGAGGATGTTTTTGGCAGAGCCAGAAAGATTTATCATTAATCAATGATCAATAGGTTATCTCACTTTCGTTTGATGAAAGCCCACTTTTTGCTCGACGAAGAGTATCCCTGCAACGATTTCTGGCTGAATGAAATTAGCAAGAGTGATAGGAGAACGAAATTTTTCCACCCCCGATACGCACTGTCTGTAGCCTGAATGACCAGAGAGCAAGCACGATCGAACCATGGATTATGAAGGAGAGAAAATTTAATGATCATGAAGAAGAAGGAATTTTCCCCGTCCATCAACGATCACATCTCCACGCCCTCGACGGCAGAAGTCGAAGCGTCGTCAGAGACAAAGCAGTCCTTCAAATTATAGTTAGCGTAGAAGCAGCCTGACTCGATGGCCCCAGTCAGTGCAAAAAAAACGTGTACCAGGAGCAGGATGGGCTGAAGAAAATATTAAAATTGAAATATAGCATCAACGTTGTCATTACTGATAGGAGCGAAAGTGGTGTATTTAAAGAGAAGAGAAGGACTAGTCAGTGAAACATAGATTGAAGTGTGTTCAAATTACGGTTGGGACGTCTTGGATGTGTGTTGGTTCTTTAATTAGTTGCTCCAGATCGTTGAGAATGCTGAATGATTCGGCCTCCTCCCCACCTAAATCAGTATGAGAGGACCCCAACCATTCAGTGTTGTGTACATTGAAATCCCCTAAATAGAGGACCTCAGTATTTTGGATGAGAAGATATAACAGTCTCGTGAGAAGTAGTAAGATATTCAAAAAAGTGAAAATCTGTTCTGTAAGGAGAACAGTAGCAGAAGCACAAGATTATTGTAGTAGAAGGAAGAAAGATTTTTAAAGCCATAGAACATCGAAGTTGGGAGATTCGAGATTCTCTGAACCTGTCGAAGGGAGTGTTTACATCATTCATGGGCGCCTTTCCCCTTCAGACAGAAATTGAAATAGTTGCAGTGGATACGTTAAATGAGTTAGAGGATGAATTCTTAGCCATCAGACAAGAGCAAAGGTTAGGGTTAGAGTTAGAGGTCATATTCCACAGAGGCAAAGTTTGAGTTTAAGCCGCGGATGTTGATAAAGTCGATAGAAAGTCCGAGCCTGTGCAAATTTGCCATCCTACACGCACACACAGCCACAGCAAAACAAAAACAACAGACAAAAACAGACAAAAACAAACAGTCAAAAAAAAAAAAACAAAAAAAAAACAATGTAAATCAGGATAAAATTTTTGTAAACAAAAAATTAAATTTAAATAATTATAAAATGCTAAAACCGTATTTACAGAAAATTTGAAAAATCTAGAGTTAAAACACAAAATCTACACACTAAACTAAAACATTAATCACCACCCCACACACACCTACACATGGAACAAAAGCAAATAAAACAAATGATTAAAACAAAAGCTAAATTTAAAAGTACCCCAACGTAATGAAAACCTGCATTAAAACCGTAAAATTTAAATTTAAAACCTTATATTAATAAAAAGGGTAAATAAACCAAAAATCCTATTCATATAGATATTATCTCTTTAAAAGAAAAAGTAAAAAAATAAAACCAAACTTAGCTTAAAGTTTCAAGAAGGTAAAATTTTCGGAGCAAATCCTCATTTATTAATTATATAAAGGTGATAGATACGTAAAAAAATATTAGGAAAGCAATGAACACTAAATCAACACTAGGGAACAATAAGTTAATTAAAATGGGTGGACAACTAAAATAAAATTTAAACACACGATTAAAATAACACAGGGAAGACCAATCACACGAAACAACCTCACAGCACGAGCGTCAACTATCAACTATAAATATATATATATTTATGCATAACCAATTATCATATATATATATGAAAAAATTAATATATATATGTATATATATATATATAATATATAATAATATATGCCAAAATAATATATATAATAATAATAATATGTAATAATATATAAATATATGTAATAATGTAATATAGCCTAGCAATAATATGTAATGTATGTATAATAAGATAATAATAATAATATGTATATATATGTAATAATAATACTTCTTCAACTCAAATGTATAATAATAATATATGTAACAATAATAATATGTAACAATAATATGTATATCTTTATAATATATACAACATTAACAACAACCAACAATAATAATATATAATATATATATATATATAATAATAATATATGTATATATATATATAAAATAATAACAACAATAATAATAATATAATATGTATAATATAATATATGTATAATATCAATAACATATATATATAATATAATAATATATGCATATATATATATATATATATATATATATATATATATATATATATATATATATATATATATATATATATATATATATATATATATATATATAATTTATATTATTTTTCTAATTATATATATATAATAATAATTATATATAATAATATATATATATATATCTTTGCTATATATATAATATGGCCAGCATTTCCATTGTCCGTCATATGTATTTTAAAAACTATTAATGCAGTAAAACGGAATACATTTTTGGAATCAGCGTAAAGAGTTAGTCCTGGAAAACTTTAAAAAAAAAGCGATTTTAAAAAAAGTTAATAAAATGTAGAAGAGTAATTTTAAACTTATTTTAATTAACGTAACCTTACGTTGCCCTTTAAATAATGGGGGGTGTTTAAAACTAAAGAATACCCAAGGGTATACCGCCCCGATGGCAGGAGTCGGGGTCTCTCTCGGGGAACTACGGGGTAGGATTATTTCCCCACTGGAGGAACCCTTACTCAAACAACTCTTCTTTATTTCAAAGTTGATTTCATGCAACTACATAAGATCATGCACAAATATACGGTTTGTATACTTTACATATATATATATATATATATATATATATATATATATATATATATATATATATATATATAACTCATCTTTCTTTCTAAATATATTATATATACTTGCTATATATATATATATGCACGTGAAAGAAATTTTGCGATTCAAACCCCGTTATAGACCCCGTTACAAATTTATGACCCCGTTATAATGAATTTTTTTTAGAGATTGCCTATTTTTTGATATTTTTTATCATTTAACACGAACATATTAATTGTTATTTATTACTCATTTATTACATTAATTATACGTTCCAGGGCTAACGTTTTACGCTGATTCCGAAAATGTATTCCGTTTTACTGTAGTATTAATAGTTTTTAAGATACATATGACGGACAATGGAAACGCTGGCCATATATATATATATATATATATATATATATATATATATATATATATATATATATATATATATATATATATATATATATATATATATAGATATAAAAAAAAAATAACAAAATATATATATATATATATATATATATATATATATATATATATATATATATATATATATATATATATATATATATATATATATATATTTATATATATATATATATATATATATATATAATATCTTTCTTCTTAATATATAATAATAATATATATAACAATATATATATATATGTATATATATATATAGGTGAGAGGTCACCACAAAGGAGAATTTGAAACTCTTGATTTAAAGTTAATTTAACCAAATTTTATATAGATAAACATATAATTTTATTTTTAATTTTATCTATATATATATATATATAGATAATAATATATATAAATGTAACTATATAAGAACGTAAATTTGAATGAAAATATTTTTATATATATATATATATATATATATAATGCTAAGAGACGCATGCTGTAGTGGTACTTTTAGATCGTGCAACATTTTTAATGGTTTGCGAGTTTATATTTATTTATTTTTTTTAAACTAATGGGACCAGGGTATACCGCACCGATGGCAGGAGTCTGGGTCTCTCGGGCCTTTCGGGGAACGACAGGGTAGGACTGTTTCCCCTCCAGGGAGGGTCTCCAGAACCCCCGCTCTTTGGTATTTAGGTGGAAGTTCCTCCGCCCCTCCCCTACGGGTTATGGAAAACGTCCCCCTCTGTTCCCCCGTCGGCATCAGGCCCCCTACTTGGCAGGTGTAAAATACTGTACTCTGAAACATTTACACATGGCAAGAAATGAATAGCCAGCTATTTCCCAGCGGCACTAAATCTCTGAGAATGGTCTGCCCCGGAAGGCTACCGAGGCCCGATGCTGATAAATCGATTGCCCGGCCACCTGGGGACCCAATGAGTTAAAAAATAAATATAAACTCGCAAACCATTAAAAATGTTGCACGATCTAAAACCACGATAAGCGTCTGAGATAATATATAAAAATTTAAAAAAAAAAAAAAAAAATTTTTTTTAAATACAATGCATGTTCTACATATATATAGTAAACTTTTCTTCTAAATAAACTTTCCTCAAAAGTCTGGTTTTCCTTGCTACTGGTAACTGCCATAATAATAACACTATATATATATATATATATATAATAATAACAATAATATATATATATATATAACTATATATAACTATATATATAACTAATATATATATATATAATAACACTTTATATATATATCATATATATATGTATATCAACGCTACGTTACAATGTATCGCAATCATGTATCTTAAAAATATTATCACTACAAGTAACAAAGTCTATCAAGTGAAATCTGCTGAAGGTTCCAGTACTGGTAGGAAAATGTGTAAAAAAAAGAATTATAATATCAAAACTGCAGCTAGCTGGCGAAAATGCGTTTTGCAGGATCCACTGGTAAAAGACTACAAAGGAAGAAATGTAAAAAAATAAAAAAATAAAATAAATTAGTGTTAATAATTATAGTAATATGGTTAAAGGAGCTATTTGAGACCTTTTATTGGTTTTCTCGTTAAAATAAATAGTTTCTCGTTAAAATAAATGGACTTTCTATTAAATTTTGCTTTTTAAAACTAAAGAATACCCAAGAGTATACCGCCCCGATGGCAGGAGTCCGGATATCTCAGCCTTCAAGGGGAACTACCGGTCTGGACTAAATTCCCCCTCGGAGAGGGTCTCCCGGAACCGCTCTTTGAGTACATTTGGGTGTCGGGTTCCTCCACTTCCGGGTATGGAAAACGTCCCCCTGTGTTCCCCGTCGCTCGAGACCCCTAGTGTGCCGTATAAAGCATTTTCCTATGTGAAATTTTTACCAGGATTCCAAAAATGTATTCATTTTAACTGTAGTTTTAATAAACTTTATATATATTATATATATATATATATATATATATATATATATATATATATATATATATATATATATATATATATATATATATATATATATATATATATATATTTTTTTTTTTTTTTTTTTTTTTTTACATTTTCCGCACTAAAATTGGACCACCATTCCAGCAATGTTACTGTACAAAATATTTTTTGTTATCACTCCTTTACCTTGGCTATATATATATATATATATATATATATATATATATATATATATATATATATATATATATATATATATATATATATATATATATATATATATATATATAACTCTTATAATATATATATATATGTATAACTGCTATATATAGGCACTTTCCCTTTAAAAGGATGTTACATAAAAATGTTACATATCGAAATATCGCTGAACCCTAATCTCTAACCATGCACTGTGACGTGTTAACTTAACCTCCAATAGAAGAAGAGAAAAAGTTGCCACATGTTGCTTTTTATATCATGTTAATAAATATTAATTTTGTTTTAATTTTTTTTTTTTATTTATTTTATTGAGGCTCAAGCTCGACGGTGGGATGAGGGGACGGGGGTCCCCGTCATCGCGAGGCTGAGACTGATATGCTGATCTTGGCGATTTAATCTTGGGTATTCCTTTAGTTTTAAAAAAAAAATTGGCAACCTTGTTGCCTTGAAATAATCGAAAATCAATTCGCTCGTTCGAAATATTATCGGTTAACATCCTTTTAAAGAGAAAGTTCCTATATATATATATATATATACCTATATATATATATATATAGCATAATAATATATGTATATATGTATGTATATATATGTAGCTAACCAATAATAATAGCCAATATTATATAATAATAATAGCAACCAATATGTATAACCAATAATAATAATATAACTAAATAATAATAATATGTATAATAATAATAATAATATATATATAATAATAACAACATGTATGTAATATAATAATGTAATAATATAATAATAATAATAATATGGCATATCATATACCATATATATAATATATATAAATTTAAAATAATAATAATAATAATAATAATAATAATAATAATAATAATAATAATAATAATAATAATAATAATAATAATAATATAATATAATAATAATAATAATAATAATAATAATAATAATAATAATAATAATAATAATAAACATATTATAATAATATGTAATAGTAATAATAATATGTAATAATAATATGAGTATATTTAAATTAATCTATATATACTATATATATATATATATATATATATATATATATATATATATATATATACTATGTATATACTATATTTTGTCTTTCTAATATATATATTTATATATATATATATACTATATATGCTATATATATATATTAATTTTATGTATGTAAATTTATATGCTTAGAACATTGAAATAATCAAAACGCATTTAAAAGTGCTCCGAGTATTGAAGATATGTTGCTTCACATTTGTAAGTTCGTTCAAAATTTACCATATCTATAAGTTACCGCATGACAGGCCTATGTAATGTTAAAATCTCGATCAAAAATTCGTCACGTCATAGAGGATACGGGGTCTTCTTTTCTATTGGCAAGGCTTCCAATTTTGACCAAGGTATCTAAAAATCTGTAGAATCTGTATGCAAGTGCTACTTTTTTTTTGATCGTGTAGTGTGTACTAATTTTAAGTATTTTTAAGTATATTAATATAATATACAATTGACATTGTGACTTAAATTAATAGTTTATGAGTTATACTACTATATGAACGTTTTTGTTTCATTATAGGCTTCATGAATTTAATATTTCGATCTTCCAAGTTCAATTGCATGTCAAAAATCATCATAGGAAGAGTTTATTTTCATTGAAATAAAATCAAATGGGAGTTAATAGGTTTAATTTTTTTTTGTTTAAAACAAAATTCAACCTATTTTCTTATGGTTTATTTTTAAAAAAACAAACATTTTGGTGGCTATAACTTATTATTATTAGAAACTCGTAAAGCAGTACTTAGGCTTCACATTTTAACCTAGGCCAAGGTCAATTTGTTTTGATATATAATTAAGATGTAATTTGAGTATTATTATTTAAAGTACTATTTTGTTTAATTGCCTTATTTTAGGATATATATATATATATATATATATATATATATATATATATATATATATATATATATTTTATAAATAATTTTTTAATATATCTTACTATATATCTATATATATATATATATATGCATATACTCTTTGTTTAAATCATATTGTATAATAAAACATCCTTCCATAGCTCGGTTGTTTATACTAAATTTCATGCAAAGATGTTAAAATATTATAAAAAAAAGACAAAACTATAAGGTTAAGTATCATGACTGTCAAGATAGGGTAATATTAGGCAAAAAGTAAATATTTAAAAATAAAAATAAAAATAAACGATATCTTACCTTAAAATGTGGGGAAATGGATCAAAATTTTGGTGTTTCAGATGAGATCAAAATTAAGTATTAGTAATAGTAAGGTAGAAGGTCTTCAATGCCAATTTTAAAAAAAAATCACAGCATAGATTCTCCAAAAAATAGTAATGAAGTATATAAAAAAAACAAAAATGAGCAACATCTTTAGGAAAAAAGTTACAGCCTTTCTAAGTTTAGAAAAAATCCATTGGGCTTTTCTGATAATGCAACTAATTACTGATCGGAACACC
>JABUQX010101671.1:5000-7500 GCA_015478945.1 Trachelipus rathkii
CTCCGGTGTTTTTCTGTGACTGTGGTCAACTTCAAATTTCAATTTTTCAAATCCCATGTTTTTGACTATTTTCATCATCAACTTTCAGATTTTTTTTTGCGAAATGACTTTTCAAACTCGAAATATGCATAGATGGGTCATTACCTAAACAATAAATTAGCGTATTACATTTTTCGAATTTTTTAGTTTTTGGTGCTCAGCGGTTGTCTCCATTTCCAAAACCCCAATTTTATTTTAATTGAAAAGGAAAATTGACATATTTTTTTTCTACCCATCCGATCAACATAACATTTTTCAGGGCTGTATAGGCGGGCAAGATGCATCTTTTTTTACTTTAGATAAATTTCTTTGTTAATGCAGTAGTTTTGGATTTTTCCTTGGAACAAATTTTCAAAAAAAAGTTTTTGAAATTTTTTAAAATTTTTTTTTTCTATGAGTCATACAAAAAAATTAAATCTAAGTAACATGATGCATCTTGCCGACTATACAAGCCCTGAAAATTTGATGTTGATCGGATGGGTAGAAAAAAAAATATGTCAATTTTTCACTTTCAAATTAAAAAAAAATGGGTTTGAAATTGGAAAAAACGCTGAGCACAAAACTAAAAAATTCCGAAATGTAAATCAGTGCATATTTGTAGGTAATGGACCCTCTATGGCATATTTTCAGTTTTGAAGTCATTTTGCAAAAAAAATCTGAAAGTTGATATGAAAATATGTCAAAATCAAAGATTTGGAAAAATTGAAAATTCTGAAGTTATGACTACAGTCACAGAAAAACACTGGAAAACAACGTTTTAGAGCGCAAAAAAAAGCTACATTTTGGTGTTTATATAGTCAAAATCGGCTGAAAATTCCGAATTTTATGTCCATTTTTAGGTGGGGCTGAAAACTTGGTGAACCCGGAGAAAAATACACAGAACTTCAATCAGCGCCTTCTGATAAGCAAAGGAAAACAATCAAAATGAAGAAAAAGAAAAAAATAATACTAAAACTTCCAAATAAGATCACTCCAAAAAGATGACTCAAGCGAACCTCAAGCCAACATTATCAATACAGACTTCTCATTCTTAATTAATTTTGGATTATGGTCAGAAACTCATTTTTTTGGATTCCACTACGAACTCAGATTCCTTTTCGAATTCTAAATAGTTCTGTGTCATCTCCCATTTTTAACACGTTTCTTTCTTATCAAGAAATTCACCACTAAAATAAAGAAACTAGATTTCAGGCAATTTCGCCTCTACAAATGTTCCTCAAAGTTTCTTTCATATCCTAAGCTTTGATAAATGTTTACGTACGCGTTGATCGAATAAAAAAAAACATTAAAAACGCCTTATAATGGACCTTTCCTTGGATTCACCGATTTACACAGGGGGGGGGGACAAACAGGGTACCACACAAGGTGAATAATAATAAAACAGAACTGGGGGTCAAGATGTACATAAGAATCGCAATAACCTGCAATCAAATTTGTGAGCGGGAAGAGCGCGGCATGCCATTTTTGGACCATAGGAAGTATTGTCATGTTCTTCTTTTAGCTCATCGTATCATGGTGTACAAACACATACGCGCACATCTGCTAGGATCCAGGTTCGATTCAAAGAAGGGTTAAAATACTTTAGGGGTGTTTTTTAACACAAATTTGATTGCAGGTTATTGCAATTCTTATGTTCATCTTGACCCCCGGTTCTGTTGTATTTATTCACCTTGTAAGGTACCCTGTTTGTCACCCCCCCCGAGTGTGAGCGGAAAGAGCGCGGCATGCCCTATTTGGACTATAGTAAGTATTTTCATGTTCTTCTTTTAGCTCATCGTGGCTTGGTGGTCAAACACATATGCGTACATCTGCTAGGGTCCAGTTTCGATTCCCAGCAGGGCCAAAATACTTACTATATATTATATATATATTATATAGTATATAATATATATATATATTATATATATATATATATATATATATATATATATATATATATATATATATATATATATAATCTATATTATATATATATCTATAGGCACTAACTCCTTAAAAGGATATTTTACATAAAAAGACATGATATGCGAAAATCGACGAACTCTAGTCCCATCCAACATGCAAGTGGTCACGTGTTACGCTCTAACCACTCCAATAGAAGCGAGCGGAAGAGTTGCCACAATGTTTGCTTTATTTTATCATGTTATTTTTATACTGTTAATTTTGTTTTAATTTTTTTTATTTATTTTTTTAAGGGGCTCGAGCTGACGACGGTGGGACAGAGGGGGAACGAAGTCCCCCGTCGTCCCCCGCTGAGGCGCCGAGAGACCCTGACTCTTCCTCCTTGCGATTTAATCTTGGGTATTCCCTTTAGTTAAAAAAAAAAACTTGTTTTGTTAAACCTCAGGCTCTATTGCCTTGAAAATTAATCGACAAAAATCAATTACATCGCTACGTTCGCAATATATTATCGGTTAACATCCTTATAAAGGCAAGTTCCTATTTGATGTATTATAACCCT
>JABUQX010101671.1:12500-22705 GCA_015478945.1 Trachelipus rathkii
ATATTATTGTTTACACTAATGATTTAGAGTAGGTTTAAAATTTGACAATTTAGTTGTCCGGTTTAGTGACTATACGATAGTTTTAATTTGTTATTTAGTTATTTGTGTATTTCGCACTGTATTTGTTATAGTATAGCTTAGTTAGTAATTAATTTCATGTTTGTTTTTTTAATATTTTAATGAACCTAAAAAAATGAAAAATTTTCAATTTGAATTTAAAATTATATTCGTTCGATGACAAGTTGGTTTAGTTCATTTATTATTATTTATGCAAATTTGCTTATGTTTGTGCTGTGATTGTTTGAATGTGAGAGGGAGCGGAGTTCGCATGATCGTATAAGCTGACTTTGAGGCAGGAATGATTTTTTTCTAATAACTTTCATAGTCTTGGTGGTCTACTAACTAATTTAGAATCTGTTCAGAATCCCTTCTTTAAATCAACTACCAATATTTTACATCTCTCTGAGACAGAAAATATTTAAATATATAGTAACCTTAATATTTCAAGGGAGTAATCTGTAACTATATAAACACTAACGCTCTTTCTATACATCTCGAAAATCTTGAATCTTCTAACTTCGATGCTCTGTGGCTTAAAATATGTCTTTTTCCTCCTATCATTATCTTCCGTTTTTCCCATTCCTCACCTAATGAAATGAACTTTCTATTTCTTCTCGCGAAACTATTACATCTCTTACAAATGCAGAGGTCCTCTATTTATGTGATTTCAGCGTAAAGCACAGAGTGGTAGGGCTCCAATCAAACTGAAGTAGGTGGAAAGGAGGCCAAATCGCTCAGTATTCTCAATTAAAGAATTCACATATATCCTAGATCATCCAAACTAATCCATAGATATCCTTGACTTGCACTTCACCATTATTTCTCAACGAAAATGCATCATATTTCCTCATATAAGTAACTCTGATCGCCATCTTGTATCTCTTAATTTTGATGCTTTCTCTCCAGCAGTTCCGCTCTGTCCCAAACGTTCTTTCTGGAGCTTTAATGGGATTAGTTATGGACATTCTTCACTTCATCGCCATCTCACCTTGAAATGAGTCCTGCTTTGATACTGAGAATGCTTCGAAGTCTATGGAAAAAGAAACAACCGTAACCACTGAAGCGATGAGCAGGTTCATCCTTCTTCTACATAATCTTTTTCTCCCTAAAATCTACGGTTCAATTGCATTAGTAGTAAGGAGGGGATTCCGTAGGCCCAACTATGGCCTTCCAGGGTGCAATTGTGTATATATATATACCCTGGTTTATGGCACCCCTTCGGAGAAGGGGTGCGCCAGACGGTTGCGTAGCAACCATCGCACGTGCGTCCCCCTTAGTTTTGGCACCCCTTTGGCCCTCCTTTAGGGGGCTTAGCCCCCCTTTTGATGTTTTGACCTTGATATTTCTGACCTTGATACCGTATCAAGGTCTGAAATTGACCATTCTTAAAGGTTCGTGGGGGATTAGTAGGGATTAAGTCGAACTCATGCAGGTACCTGACGCTGTACCTCGGGTAAGGAACTGTCCTAACATGAGGTCATGTAGTTACCTGTCCTGTATGGACCTGTCCTAACTTGAGTTCATTTTATTTCTATCCACACTCACACCTACACACACAAACACACACATACACACACACGGCTACGTATACACACACGCACACCCGTTAGGCTACTTATACACACCCGCTAGGCTACTTATACACACATACACCCACCCATAGACACTTACGCTCACGCCTACACCTACACACACTATGACACTTATACACACATACACCCACCCATAGACACTAACCCATATACACTTACACCACCCATAGACACTTACACTCACCCATAGACACTTACACTCACCTATATACACTTACACTTACACTCACACACAGATACACACACACACACACACACACACACTATGCCACTTATACACACATACGCACACCCATAGACACTTACACCCACCATAGGCCCTTACACTCACACGCAGATACACACACACACACTATGACACTTATACACATACACATAGACACTTACACTCATCCATAGACACTTACACCCATCCATAGACACTTACACCCAGCCATAGACACTTACACTCACCCATATACACTTACACTTACACTTACACTCACACACAGATACACACACACACCCACCCACCCACCCACACACACACACACACACTCCACACACACACACACACACACACACACACACACACACACACACACACGATATTTTGATGCCTCAGCTTTGATGCCTCAGCTTTGATGCCTCAACTTTGATGCCTCAGCTTTGATGACTCATCTTTGATGCCTCATCTTTGATGACTCAACTTTGATGGCTCAACTTTGATGGTTCAACTTTGATGGCTCAACTTTGATGGTTCAGCTTTGATGGTGCCTATCTTGATGGTTCATCTTTGATGGCACCTATATTGATGGTTCTTCTTTGATGACACCTATATTGATGGTTCATCTTTGATGACTCAGATTTATTGATGGTTCAACTTTTACGGTTCAACTTTGATGGCTGCCAATCACCGTAAGGAGTGTCTATTAGTGTTCTATTAGTTTTCTATGAGTATTAGATGAGTTCCAGGTGAGTGCCAAGTGAGTGCCAATGAGTGCCAATGAGTGCCAAGTGAGGGCCAATGAGTGCCAAGTGAGTGCCAAGCGAGTGCAACATAGTGCCAGGTGAGTGCCACATAGTGCCAACAGAGTGCCACTTTTTTCAAGCCTTTTCTAGCCTCCCCTGAGCCTAGAATAGCCCTAATATTGGTGTCTACCCCTAGGTTATAAGGTATGAGGAATCGATTGGTGTATATTACAAGTTGCTAGGATGCTTCCTAGTATGAGTTAGCTTTTTCTAGCCTACCCTGATCATAGAACATCCCTAATATTGGTGCCTACCCCTATGTCATAAGGTATGAGGATTCGAATGGTGTATATTATAAGTTGCTAGACTGCTTACTACTATGAGTTAGCCTTTTTCTAGCACTTCTAGTCCGACAGAATATATATCTAAAGAGTTACACATTTGGGGCCAGTGAACGCAAACGTTTCCGAGTCAGCGTCCGCAGGTGATCCCCGCCGCGAAACCGCCGAGTGCGCCCGCAGGCGCAATATTTCCGCGTAACCGCAGGCGCAATATTTCAGCGTAACCGCAGCCGCGTGCGCCCGCAGGCGCGATATTACTGCGCGAACGATAAATATGATATCAATGTAAACTATTCAAAGAATTTCTTTTCAAATATACTATGAGTCATTCATTTTTACTTCATACTTAAACATTTTTATTAAAAACATACACTTTACAGACCTTAAAGCATTAAAACAGTAAATCAATAACTCAAATGCATAGCAACAAGTGTCTTAGTAAGGCTTTGTTTTACTGCTTTACTGCTTTATTGCTTTACTGCTTTACATCATATATTTATTAACATTATGTTTTCTTTTATTTTTTATTTTTGTTTTAATACTTTTTTATTTATAAATTGTAACGTAAGAAGAAAAACACAGAGTGTCTGTTATATAAACATTTTATTTTACTAAAATTGTACGAAATTTTATTAAAAACATATACTTTACAGACCTTAAAACAGTAAAACAGTAAATCAATAGCGTTGTTGCTTACCAACAAGGGGATTAGTGGGGGATTAGTTTTACTGTTTTATTGCTTTACTGCTTTACTGCTTTACTGCTTTACTGCTTTACATCATACATTTATTAACATTATGTTTTCTTTTTTCTTTTTGTTTTAATACTTTTTTATTTATAAATTTTTAAAAATTGTAATGTGAGAAGAAAAACACAGAGTGTCTGTTATAAAAACATTTTATTTTGCTAAAATTGTACGAAATTTTATTAAAAACATATACTTTACAGACCTTAAAACAGTAAAACAGTAAATCAATAACGCTGTTGCTTAGCAACAAGGGGATTAGTGGGAATTAGTTTTACTGCTTTACTGCTTTACTGCTTTAATTATTTTCATTATACATTATTCACTTGACGAGTATGGATGTGGAGAAATTTACGTTCCGAAGTCCGGCTACCTGTCTTGTAGCAGGCCCGACAGGATGTGGTAAAACATTTCTATTATTAAATATTTTAAAGGAAATGGAGATTTTTGAGCATATACCGGTAAAAATAATATGGTGTTATAATGTTTATCAGGAAAAATTTAAGGAATATAAAGATGTTATTCAATTTCATGAAGGCATATATGATATTAGATCATTGGACAATATACATGGTCATAAAATTATTGTATTAGATGATTTAATGCACAAGTTGAATTTGGAAATAGCAGAAGCGTTCACAGTTTATTCTCTCCATCTAAATATTTCGGTGTTTTTCATAACACAGAATATTTTTCATCAAAGCAAGCATATGCGAAGTGTTTGTTTAAACACACAGTATTTACTGTTGTTTTGACAGAGAAGAGACATGAGTCAAATTAATGTATTGGCAACTCAAATGTTTCCCTTTCAAAGGAAAGAGTTCTTAAAAGTATATAAAGAGGTTACTTCGGTCCCTCACGGTTATTTGATGTGTGAACTTCACCCCAAAAACACGCACAGAGTATTGCTCCGTACCAACATTCTTCCCTATGAGATAGAAACTGTATACATACCTGAGAAAATGAGTGCTCTAATTGCAAAGTATTTACCTCTTATAAAAAAATTTAAAAAACTGAAACCATCTGAAAAACGTAAACTAATTAGTGAGGATGAGAAATTCATCCAATGTGTATGTGAAGTCTGTTTAAATCTTATAAAAGGAAATGTTCCTTTAAACAGACCTCAGAAGGTAAAGCTACGTCGTTATAGAAACATCATTAAAAAACTCTCCCTCAACATAAAAAATCTGAAAAATAAAAAGTTACTACAGAGAGGAGGAGGCGTATTCCTGCCATTACTCTTCTCCGTTATAGCTCCACTGATAACTAAGTGGATGTCCCCATGATGAAGAAGGTTGCTGTACTTCCATATAATGAGTATGAGAAAATGAAGTTTAATAATACAGCATCTGTACAGAATTCAGTTCCTCAGATTCATCATTCACAACCTCTATATAACCAATTATTACAGCGCACTGTGCAAAATCCACAATCACAGTTTCATCATTCACAACCCCAATACATACAGATATTACTACACAATGCATTGACATTATAACCTCTTTCACATCAACAACATCAGTTACCCCAACAGAATCCTTATATTGTGAACGACTCATTATCTTTTCAGCAACCTCTACCTCATAGCTTATATGATCCTAAAGTTGATCAGATAACCAATTACGAGAAAGAATGTACAGGATATTAAATTCAGACATTAACATCCATGAGAAACGCATCTTATACCAAGATGCTATACAAAAATTGATAGATCTTAAAGACTTGCATCTACATCCATCACTACGTAACACGCTATCCGATGATGTAGATATACCAATGAAGTAAAACTTGAAGTGAAAAATGAAAATAAATTTAAAAATATCCTAGAGGAGAGCTTACCTATTAGAGTGCGTAAATCAGGAATAGCTTTATATAATATTTTAAAAGATCAATTATCTTTGAATGAAGCAGGGCAGATCGTAATTGATGATGAAATAGTTAAAGGTTCAAATATTGTGGATTTGATAGCTGATCTCTCACGTAACTGGAAGAAGGGTCCTGTAAAAGGCTGGAATGAGATCAAACAAGAACTTTAGACTATTAATTTTCCCAGAACTTTAATCCTAAATACACGACGACTAGCAGACTTAGATAATATCCCCATGACACCAAGACCTGATTCATTCAAAGATAATTGATCTTTTAAAATATTATATAAAGCTATTCCTGATTTACGCACTCTAATAGGTAAGCTCTCCTCTAGGATATTTTTAAATTTATCTTCATTTTTCACTTCAAGTTTTACTTCATTAGGTATATCTACATCATCGGATAGCGTGTTACGTAGTGATGGATGTAGATGCAAGTCTTTAAGATCTATCAATTTTTGTATGGCGTCTTGGTATAAGATGCGTTTCTCATGGATGTTAATGTCTGAATTTAATATCCTGTACACTTCTTTCTCGTAATTGGTTATCTGATCAACTTTAGGATCATATAAGCTATGAGGTAGAGGTTGCTGAATAATGAGTCGTTCACAATATAAAGGATTCTGTTGGGGCAGCGGTATTTGTTGATGTGAAAAAAGAAGATTTAATGGCAATGCGACATGGTAATATCTGCGCCGGCTGTGGTGAAAACTAACGATTGTGGTTTGGTGCGTATGGCACTGGTTGCCGGGGGTTGTGGCGGCGATCTGAGAACAATTGTACGAATGCGTGTCAAACTCATTTTCTCATACTCGACCCGCTGTGGGTACGGCTTTATTCATCTGGAGACATCCACTTGGTGTCAGTGGGCACCTGCTGGAAGGCAATATTACCTCTCTGCAACAGCTTTCTTTGGCCCACCGGGTGCCTGTTGAGGAAGAGATTTTAATGTTTGTTTCATTACGAAGTGACAACTTTGAACAAAGACATTTCCTTTACTCCAAAAAACTTCGTAAACACATTAGATGAATTTCTCATCCTCATTTGTTTACGTTTTTCAGATGGTTTTCAGCTTTTAAATTTTTTTATAAGAAGTAAATACTAGCGCACTCATTATTCAGGTATGGCATACAGTTCTATCTCGCAGGAAGAATGTTGGTACAGATGGCACTCTGTGCTTGTTTTTAGGGTGAAGTTCACATCAAGTAATGTTTGGGATCGAGTAACCTCTTCTCTTTTAGAAACTCCTTTGAAGAAGCACGTGTAATGGTGACTTTCTGGTATGCTAAACAACGGTAAGCTGTGAACAAACACTTCGCGCCCTTCTTAGATGAAAAAAATATTCTGTGTTATGAAAACGCAAAATATTGGGTATTAGGCAAACTGTGGTACTACCCTTTCAAATTGCCTGACCGTCGTCATCTAACCTACAATAATTTTATGACCAACCGACCAGTGATCTAACTGCTCGCGCAACCACTATGAGCCGAACAGCATCTTTGCTGACCTTAAATTTTGTGATAAGCGATACTCAACACCATATTGTTACCATTCATGCTCTGCATCCCATTCCCTTTAATATTTAATAATGAAGGTACACCATTTATTCAGGCTACCAACGAGACCTCATGGGCGCAAGCTGCTCCACGCATCCTCGTCAATGAGTAATATGTATAATGGTGAGCCAAAAGCATTAAAGCCGGCAAAAACGTAGGCTAATCTACTGTTGCCCAAGCGGCAGCGTTGTTGATTTACTGTTTTACTGTTTTGGGTGCAAAGTATGAACTGTAAAATTTCGTACAATGTAAATAAATATTTACTCTTAACAATCACTGTTTACTGCTACATTACAATTTTTAAATTGCATAAATAAAAAGTATTAAAGCCTAAAAATAAAAAAGAAAAAATATGTTAATAAATGTATGATGTAAGCGATAAAGCAGTAAAGCAATACTTCAATAAATCCCCCACTAATTCCCTTGTTGCTAAGCAACACCGCTATTGATTTACTGTTTTACTTTTTTATGCTTATACAACATATATGTTTTTAATAAAATTTCGTACAATTTTTAGTAAAATAAAATGTTTATATAACAGACACTATGTTTTTCTTCTTAAATTACAATTTTTAAAAATTTATAAAGTATTAAAACAAAAATAAAAAATAAAAGAAAACATAATGGCAATAAATATGTATGAGTAAAAGCAGTAAAGCAGTAAAGCAGGAACTTTAATAAAACAGTAAAAACGATAAGCAGTAAAAACGGTAAAATAATCCCCCGCTAATCCTTGTTGCTAGCAACAGCGTTATTGATTTACTGTTTTTACTGAGTTTAAGGTCTGTAAAATATATGTTTAATAAAATTTTACAATTTTAGTAAAAATAAAATGCTTATATAACAGACACTCTGTGTTTTTCTTCTTACGTTACAATTTATAAATAAAAAAGTATTAAAACAAAAATAAAAGAAAATATAATGTTAATAAATATATGATGTAAAGCAGTAAAACAAAGCCTTACTAAGCCCCTGTAACAAAGCCTTACTAAGATACTTGTTGCTATGCATTTTGAGTTGTTGATTTACTGTTTTCTGCTTTAAGGTCTGTAAAGTGTATGTTTTAATAAAAAATGTTCAAGTATGAAGTAAAAATGAATGACTCATAGTATATTTGAAAGAAATTCTTTGAATAGATATTGATATCATATTTATCGTTCGCGCCAATATCGCGCCTACAGGCACGCCCGGCGGGGAATTTGTCAAATATTGCGCCTACCAGCGACACACGGCACGATTTCGCGGCGAGGATCTGCACGGACGCTGACTCAGCGTTGCGCATTAAGTGGCTTTAGATATATTCTGTCGAGACAAGGTAGAAGGCAGCTGCATGGTAGAAGATAATATTTATATGCACCATTCAAATCCTCATGCCTTGCTGTTTAGAGAGGCACCAATGTGGGATGTTCTATGATCGGGAAGCGGAAACTGGCGCTTCATGCCCAGGAAGCATCCTGGCAACTTTACGCTGGCTGCTACACCAATCGATTCCTGCATACTACCTAACAGGAATGGTGACCTAAATATTAGGGTATTAGTTTGGAAAAGAGACTGAAAGAAGCAAAACCGGCTTTGCTGTTGACCTATGGCACTCACTTGGCACTCACTTGGCACTCATTGACACTCATTGGCACTCATTGCACTCATTGGCACTCATTGGCGCTCATTGGCACTCACTTGGCCTCACCTGGCACTCATCTATGCTCATAGAACACTAATGAGGAAGACACTAACGGAGCCTCGCACGGTGATTGGCACAGCTCCAACGGACGCCATCAGCATCTGGTCATCAAGCTGAACCATCAGCAAGGTGTCGTCAAAGAACTATCAATATAGGTGCCATCAAGAATGAACCGCTCAAGACAAACACCGTAGCAATTTCACATCAAAAAGCGAGCCATCAAGTTGAACCATCAAAAATGAGCCATCAGACTGAGCCATCAAAAGATGAGGCAGTAATGGTCATCAAAGCTGGCCAGCATCAAGATTGAGTCGTAAAAACTGGTATCAAATATCATTGTGTGTGTGTGTAATGTTTTGTGATATTGTGTGTATATTATTCAAACAGCCGAGAAGCTGGCCTGTATGTATTTCTCAGTGACAATTGACCATTATTGTGGTGACTGGGTGTGTGTGTATCTGTGTGTGAAAGTGTAAGTGAGTGACCAGATGTAGTGTCTATGGCTGGGTATGAGAGGCCATGTGTTAGCGCCCAAGCAGTGGGTCCCTATAATGTGTGTGTGATGCAAGTCAGTCTGCCAGTATGTGTGTGTATCTGCCTGTGGTGAGTATCTGTGTGTGAGGTGAAGTCTTCAATTATTATATGGGTGAGTGGCAAGAAGTGTCTATGGGTGGTGTGAAATGGCATAGTCTGATGTGTGTGTGTGTGTGTGGTGTGTGTGTGTATCTGTGTGTGGTGTAGGGTGGCATGGCCCGCTATGGGTGGTGTAAGTGATGCATGGGTGAGTGTGGTGTCTATGGGTGGTGCTAAGTATAATCCACCAGGTTGGAGTATTCTGTAGGTGCGTGGCAATAATGTAAGTGTCATAGTGTGTGTAGGTGTAGGCGTATGGTTAGTGTCTATGGGTGGGTGTATGTGTGTGTATAAGTAGCCCAGCGGGTGTGCGTGTGTGTATTAGCCCTAACGAGATTGTGCGTGTGTGTATACGTAGCCGAAATGTGTGTGTTTGTTTGTGTAGGTGTGTGGAGTTTGGATGGAAATAAAATGAACTCAAATTAGGACAAGGTCCATACAAGGACAGGTACCTACATGACCTCATGTTAGGACAGTTCCTTACCCGAGGTACAGCGTCAGGTACCTGCATGAGTTCGACTTAATCCCTACTAATCCCCACGAACCTTTAAGAATGGTCAATTTTGGACGATACGATGTAGGTCAGAAAATATCAAAAAAGCTATCAAAAGCAAGCCACAAAGAGACAAGGGACAACTAAACTAAGAGGACACATTACAGCAGTCTGGCTGCACCCTTTCTCGAGAGAGTCACTCTATATTTCCAGGTATATATATATATCTTTCTATATATACTGTATATATATATATATATATATATGTATATATAATATATGATT
>JABUQX010101672.1:5000-36923 GCA_015478945.1 Trachelipus rathkii
AAACATTCGAACAGTGAGTCACACGAAGTTGCACGATCAAAATACTTTTGTGAGTTCTAGAAATGGTGTTAACAAAAATTCTTTTGTAAATTCTACAGTTGAGTCTTATCTATCTTTTTTTCAGAAAAAGGTTTGATAATAAAAGATATATATTATATTGTTTAACAATCTTATAGACAAACTCAACAAGGCACAGTAATTATGCTGCACAAAAGCTTCTAGTAAGATGTCTACTGAAAAGTCTGTTTCAACTGTTTAGTTTCTGTGTTTTTAGACAAAGTTGATGCCTTGAGATCAGCCTACAGGCCGACTCGGACGCGGAGGTCGGAGGGCTTAGATGCACAGATATTCTTCTTTACAGGCAAAGTTTCGAAGAAAGGACTCGCAACATGTTCCAGCAGGTAAAAAACCAAAACGAACAGATTTAAAATACCATTTTACGATATATTAATAGAGATGAGTGGTATTTAAGACAGATACATAATTGTTCTACAACGATATAAATAGAAAGTTACATTACGAAAATAACAAAAGCAACGTCTGTATTTCGTAATAGTGTTGTAGGGACCAAGAATATTAAATGTGAAATTATATTAGATATTAAAAATAGTCTTCAACTAAACAAAGCCTTCAGATTCTCACTGTGCATCTCAGGCGGAGTGGACTAATACTAAAGTAGAACTTCTGGGACGTTTGCACTAGTATATTATATATATATATAATATTAATTATTATACTTATTCTATAGACAGGATAATATAAAGGATATCATAGACGATTCAAAACTATAATTATATTATATTATTATATTCCAGATCTCCTCTATCACGCTCAAGATATCTTATCTAATCCTTTTTATTCATACGCCTATAATAATTGAACACTAAAAAATATATTTACTTGGTTTCAGATACATGATTTATGTATAATTAACCATCTGCGATAACTTAACCAGAACAACATACAACTTTGTAGATAAGATATCTTCGTATTTATTATAGTATAGTAAATAAGATGTATGTTGAATAATTGCGTGATGTGTCCAAATGTACTTGAAGAGAGTAAAGAAAGTGGAAAAGAAAGAGAGAGAGAGAGATTGATATAGAAGGAGATAGAGAGAGATAGAGATTAGATTATATAATTATAAGGTAAGATAATATAGATATATAGATATAATAGATATTATATATATATATATATAGATAGTGAGAGAGATATATATTATATATAGTAATCATGAAGAAGATTAGAGAGAGAAAATAGAGATAGATAGATAGATATTATAATATTATAGAGATAGTATAGATAGAGATAGATAATAGATATAGTTAGATATATATAGATAATATAAGAGAGATAGAGTATAATGAAGAGTTATATGAAGTTATGATGGAGAGTAAGAGAAGAATGAGATTGGGCTTAAAAACTCTTAGAAGTTACATGAAATGTTTTAAAATATCTTATGTGAATTCAGATGCTGAATTATTTTACTGCTACAGATAAAAATATAAATCAAAATATTTATAATTTTGAAATATAATGTGAGGTATGTTCATGAATATTATGATATTTTAATATAATATATATATATAATTATATATATATATATATATTATATAATAATATAATTATATATATATAATATAATATAATATAATATATATTATTATTATATATATATAATATATATTAATATATAATATATATATATATATATATATAATATAGTATATATAATATATACATTATAGTATATATAATATATGAAAACTAAATAAAATATACCTTCCATTTAACGTACTTTATCCCCTATTAAGAGGGTAAAAAGCACAGTTAAAAAGGTTATTATTATATATACTTTATTTATATAGTTTATATATATGATATTAGATATTATATATATAAATGTTAATATATATATATATATATATATATAATTAATATATATTTAATAATAATATATTATATTATATATATACTAATATTATATATATATATTAATTATATTATATTAATATAGTATATATATATTAATCTATATTATATATATATATTTATATATTATATATATATTAAGATATTATTAAATATTAATTAATATATTTAAATATCATTTAATATATTCATATAGTAACTACTCCAATTTTAATATAAATTTGAATTATCTATTCTATTATAATTACTTGATCAATAATATATATATATATATATTAATATATAATATATAATTATATATATTAATATGAGAGAGTGTGTATATATATTATATATATTATATATATATATAGATTATATATATAATAATATATCATATATAATATATATAATAATATTAATATATTAATATAAATATATTAATATTAATATATATTTATATATATATATTATCTCTAATATATATATATATATATTTTATATTTAATTAATATTATACAATATATATATTATAATTAATATATATATTTAATTATATATATTAATATGTTATATATTAGATTAATTATATATATATAATATATATATATATATATTATATTAATTATAAATTATAATATAATATATAATTTATTAATATTATATATATAATATATATATATATTATATTATATATTATATATTAATATATATATATTATAAATAGATTAATATGATATTATTATATTATATATATGATATTATATATTAATATATATAAAAATAATATATATAATTATATTAATATATATATATATATATATTATATATGTTAATTATATATATATATTAATGTATTATAAATATAATATATATATATAATTATATATATTATATATATATATATAATTTAATATATGAATGAAGTTCAATAATGCTAGTGAGTCATTTGAAAATTAAAGATAATATTTTTTTATTCTTTTTCTCCAATATGCATTAATAATCTTTATACTTTTATTATTTACTAATTATTTTAAACGATTTGTAAAGATCTAAATATATCAGTTATATTACACTAATTTGTGTATTTAACTGTGTGAGAAGTCTGCCTCTCCACTTTTGTGGAAGATATGTTTTATAGCATCCGTGCTCATCGAACTAGCATCTAATTAAAAATAAGTTAACATTAACTTTGTATATGACTAATTTTATGATAATATTTTTATTTATATTTATCAAATAAATTAATTAGTTATAAATAGTTTTCGTTGTATAAAATAGACAACTGTTAGAACTCAAGCTTTTAAACAATAATAATTTAATACAATAATAAAATCTCGTTATGCACTTATTTGTACTTATGCTTCTAAATTTTATTGATAAGCAAAAAAACTTAAAATATAAATTTATGTGCATTTAAATATTGTATAAAACATAAAAAGTTTTTTTATTTTTAAATTATACAAATTTTTTTTAAATATGGCCAACTAATAAATTATTTTGTTAATTTTATGCTTATCAGAAATTAATATTATTGAACAGACAAGATGATGTCATATCGAAGTGAAATTATTATTTGTTATATAATTTAGTTTTTAAAACTAGGTTACTCATATTCTTTCTATTCAACTAAAACTTATTAATATATTTATATATTAATATATAATATAATTAAATATAAATATTACTCAAAATTGAATAATCTTTCTTAACCTTTAATTCTTTATTTTTAATGCTTGACAATGTCATTTATTTAACCTTCTTTATCCTTTAAAAAAGTAGGAGAGGCGATAACTGCCACTAGTAAAAAACAATTAGTTTTAAATAACTGATTATTTTAAATGCTATGTCAAACGTATTGATAAAAGAAATAGATGCAACGAATAAATTATAACAAAGCAACTTAGTATAGTGTAAGAAAAAAGAATAAGAAAATCACAACAACTATAATTATCACACATACACTTACCGCATAGTATACATAATATATATATTATATATTTTATTACATATATATTATTATATATGTATATTATATAATAATATATATATTTAATATATATTAGTATAGTACGTAGTTTTGTTTGCAGGATCAGAATTTAAAAGATAAATCTCAAATTATTTTAATTTTAAAGATGTAGGTGTCATGAAGTTATATAATATGATATTTAATTAATAATAATAATATATATTATATATATATTAAGTTATATTATATAATTAATTTATATATATATATAATTATATAATATTATATATATATTAAGTATTATATAATTAATATATATATATATATATTTATTATAATATATATTAATAATATATAATATATTTAATATATACAATATATTACATATATATATATATTATATATATAAACTATAAAAAATATAATATTACCTTTATTTAAATTACGTAGGTATATATATATAGAAGGTATATATATATAGTAATATGATATATATAGGGTGCCGTAGTATATAGGTAACCACAGGAAATCGTAAATCTTTATATAAGGCATGGCTTCCCTAAACCAGCAGCCATCAACGTGTTCCCGCGTAGTCGAGTTATTATATTGCTTGCCTCTATGTATTAGATTTATAAAACTCCATGCTTATATATAATATATATATACTTTAATATATAATATATATTTACTTATATATGATATATTATATATAATATATATAATATATTAATATATTAACTATATTATATATAATATTATAAATTATAAATATATATATATTATATATATAATATTATTATATACTATATATACATGTAAATTAAATATATTAATATATATATATATTATATATAGTATATAATATTGTGTATATAGTAAGAAGGCGTATCTTTTTACTAACTCCCTGAGAAAACTATACCGTAATACAAAGTTTTTAAATTCAAATTTCTTATTTTCAACTCTTTGTGTAATCTGATTTACATAATATCATTTCTGTCCTCTCCTCTTGAGTTCACGATTTCACTTATTATTATTTCTTAATTGCATATATTATAAATAATATATTTTAATTAATTAATATATATATTATTAATATATTATATAATATATATATATTATATAATTATATCTATATATATTATATATTATATATATATTAATATATATATTCATTAATTAATAGTATTAATAATATATATATATATTTTATTTATTAATACTACTTAGAGTCAGAAAATACTTAAGGTTACATTTCATCAATTAGTGCGCGAGTACAGTGAGAGTATAAAGTTGATGCACAGGAGATGTAGGACGTAATTATATACAAACTGAGCGTATTTAAGATACTAAGATGATGCATTGATCATAGTGTATGGTTACAATTTCAGTTGTATTTATATAGTACGCTATAGTTGTGTTTAGTTGTCGATAATAATATAAAGAGTGTTAAATTTTGATTTACAGATTCGCATGGGAGACTTTGAGAATTTAAGATCCTTAGAGAATATTACGTGGAACGTTTATATATATAACAGAAAACATTTCAAATATGTAATTAAAAGACTACAGTAGTAGGTATGAATCGAGATCGCGACCGACGTTTACGTGAGTGGTTAGTAACGATAATCTATAAAGAAGGGCAGAGTCGCTGGATAAGTAAGTAATTGAGCATGTTACGGTCAGACTAATTCAACCAGGTCAGAATTATAATACTCACCATTGTTAGAGTTTGTGAGATATAGGTAATACCTAACTGATATTCGTGAAAGTAGTATATATTACCATCTCCGATGATGTTTACCAATATTATGTCGGTAAATATTCATCATAGCAGGTTGTCTAACACGAGACTTGAACATGCACCGCGTGTGTATACACATTGTCCCAAGATTTGGGAAGAGAAAAATTAGGTATTGCACCATGACAATGTCACGTAATATACACCTCTAGCGGTCCTGATATGATCTGTATCGATAACAACCTCCACGTTTAATCTGTGAGCTTTGATCAACCTTCTATATAGTATGCTCCAGCTTATTATATATGGTATATATATATATTATTTCCCCTGGCATTGAAAGATCTTTTAAAAGGTCTAGGACGATTTTCAGGCCAGAAGCACATCTATTTATACAGGCAAGCAATGATGGAATTCTGTTGCTTCTTCATTATAAGTAGCATAATTATTATTTATGACTTTACAGTCGATTGATACGATACTAGTGGTTATACGAGCGCTGGCCAAATAAGTGAGTGTTTATGTGGTAGAGTCTACTTTGAAGTAAGTTATAGTGTGTAATTAATGTTGTATCATAATTAACGTAATATAAAGTTAGTTATAAAAAGTTCCTATATAGTATTTTTATTGGACTATGATATATATATATATATAATATATATATATATATAAATATATATATTAATAGTATATATATATGATATATATATATTATATAATTAATATAGTAGTATTTATATATTATTAACGGATTATATATGATATAATATATATTATTATATATATTAATTAATATAATATATATATATATTATAATATATTTACTACATTATTAATTTTAATATAATAAATAATATATATATATATATATATATATATATATTAATTATTATATTATATTATAATATATAATTATATAATATATATATTTAATATATTATATATAATATATATATATATATATATAATATAATGAATATATTAATACTATATATTATATTTATATAATATTATAATATTTTACTAGGATATATATATTATATATATAATATATATAATATATATATAATATAATATATATATTATATATATATTTATATATATATATATATAATATATATTAATTAATAATATAATAAATAATAAGTTCGTTTGTAAGCTAAGTTTTTACTTGTTTGGTACTTTCGTAGATATGGACCGGCATATAATTGATGTATTATATTAGCAACGTTATCTATAGGTATTTACGTTCTCGTTCGTAGCTAACTAATGTAGATTTGAATTCGATTCTCAGGTCGAAATTAGATTAACTTCTTTTAATTCCCGTTAATAAAATATAAGTGTTTATATTTAAATTTTCTTATACTGTATTAATATATCATAATACTTAACTGTTACTATAATATGGTGCAGTATCTTCACATATAGGTCAATATTAACAAGACTTAAAGTAAAATAATATCACAGTTATAATTTGTATAGTAGTACTATAGTTATGTCGCCGAGGATTCTCATCGCCCCTGCCCTACGTGTATTGGAAAATACGTTACCCCCCACTCTTGTTTCACCGTCGGCTCAGCCCCTACTACTTTTAGCTCAGTATATAGTATATATTATAGTATTGATTAATACCAAATTTACTATATTATATAATATATATATTAGAATATATATATATATTGTATATATTAATAATATAGAAATATATATATAATATTAATATATATATAGATAATAATATATAATATATATTAATTATATATATATATATAAATAGTAATAATATATATATATTAACCTTAAAATTAAATTATTAACAATCCCATATAACTTAGTATAATTAATTCATAATTATTAATATGTGATCCTAATTAAGATATATGAAATACACTGTGTTAACATTTTTTTCTATATATATATTATTATATATATATATAGTAAACGATTACAGAACCATGTTCGGATAAATCCTACCTATTATAAAGTACAATACTACTATTATAATGTTATAAAATATTATATCTTAAATATATATATAAATATATATATATATAATATATATTAATATATATATATATATATTAATATATATATAATTAATATTATTATATATATAATATATATATATTAGTATATATTATATATATATATATATTATATTAGTATATATAATAATATTAATATATATAATATTAATATATATATATATTAATATATATATATATATATATATATATATATAATATTTAAATTAATATATATATATGTTGTGTAGTGTATGTATGAATGTGCATGTTTCCTCATATTTAAATATTCAGTGTGAAGTTTATATAAATTTTGATATTTCTTGTAGAATGTATACAATTAAAATGATAGATATCCATATTATCGGTATATTCACGAAGTTCATTATTTAATATTAGATGTACTATTATTTATTACTAGATACACTATTTATATGATTATACCAAACAGGAATTTGAATATATACTTATATATATAATTATGTGGATTGGAATATATTATAAAAAATTAATGACTCATATTAATGGTGGATAGTATAATCATATTACTTTCTTATTGTTTTTAGACTAGATATATATATAATTATATAGTTGAATTAATATATTTATATTCTATTATATATTTTTATTGATATAATTAAATAATTATATAAATAATATATATTAATATATATAAATATAATATAGTATATATATATATATTATATATATATAATATTATATATATTAATATATATATAATATATATATATATATATATAATATTATTATATTATATATATATATTATATATGTTATATATAAATTATATTCACTGAAGTTTGCTTATTTAATATTAAAAAATAATAAATTTTATATGAATGATGATATAAAAAAAATTATTTCTTAAATTCATGATTATAAAAAAACCTTTCTTTATAAAGTCACAGCATATTTACTATTATACTCATAGATGTGACGTATGATTGAAGTTGTGATCGCAAGACATAAGGGAAATATTTATCCTTACAATATATGTAAATTCATTTAGGGAATAATTTATTATCAAATACGTATTTCTTACCAAATTGACAAGGTGAACTAAGCTAGGTTATACAAGTCTTACTCAATTAGTATAAAAATTATTTAACATACGTAGAGTAGTTTTTCTGTTAACACATGAATAGTAATAGCATGGCGTGGTTTGTAGTTACAAGGTATAAAAACTTTCATCAGTTGTATATATAGTATACTATTATACTATCCGTGATAACGTGACAATATATTAATTATATATTTGGCAAGTTGTGTTATGGAAAAAGATAATGAGCAACCGTAAAGTACCAAGTACTAAATTCAATGTGGATATTAAAAAGTGACGAAGGAGTTTAATGTAATTATATACGTATATATTCTAACGATTATGATGATAAGGGTATATAGAAGTCTGTATATACCCAAATATTGAATAATACTTTCGGTAGTTATAAATGTTTAAATTAAGTGACCTTTGAATATACTCAGCTAAATATTATGTGAGTAACTGCGGTGATAAGAAACCGTAGAAGCTATTAAATAGTAACTACGCTTTGATAAACTAGTTTCTTTTTTAGGGACGTGGATGGCCTATGATGGTATTAGTATATGGCATTCCGGTTATTGTATTACTGCAACGCGGGTTCCACATGTTTCGTAAATTCCCGCTGATAGGAGTGAGTGAGTAAAATTCTTACCTTATTGACTACATGTCATTTGGAGTGATATATATCATTATTATATATTATATATAGTTATATTTAGTAATTTTTTTTTATGTCTTTTAGGCACCTTGCGTTCCACTACTTTATCGGCAAATATATAGGTAGCTTACTTTTAAATTTATTATTTGGTATGTGAAGACTCTTCTATCATCTCCTCTGTCTGAATTTTACTCTCCTCTCTCTCTCTCTCTCTCATCTCTCTCTCTATTACTCTTCTCTCTCTCTCTTCTCTCTCTCTCTCTACTCTCGTCTCTCTTCTCACGTTCTCTTCTCTTCTTTCTCTATTTATTATTATATAAATATACTAGGTAATATATATATTATAATGATATAGAATAAAATAAGTAAATATTATTAATATATATATATATATATATATATTAATTAATATATATAATATATATATATATATATAATATTATATATATATAATATTAATATATATATATAATATTAATAATATATTATATATATATATTATATATATATTATAATAAATATATATATTAATTAATATATATATATATATTGATAATTTTACTATCTCCCCAGGAGCCTACTATCCTTATCAGCGGAGAATATCATATTCAGATATATCACGCAGTCATTTACCACAGAGATATAACTATTACACCATCCTCCATCAGCTGGCGGCATCGCGGCAAGTCCATGTCTTCTTCAGGGCTCTCTCGCGACGCACATCTTTTCCAACTTACATTCTCAAGTCTTCCTCTCGGCTCATACACTTACTCCCTCCTACATCTCCATCATCACACCACCTACTGCGATAACTCGTTATCCGGCATCCTTTATAATCTAATAATGCTCCACCCACCATCTATCCAGTCTCGCTGAATCTGATATTCCTGTTCAACTAACAGGTCACCCACACCAACTCCGTCTCGTAACCCAGTTCGTTCTCTCAACTCTTATACTCTTCTACGTCTTTCCCACTATTATCACTCCTTAAACACCTCATATTCAGCTCAAGCTCGACTTCCTTTTTTCCTTCTATCATTGATTTCGTGCTCCATATATATATGTCATGATTAGTGTATATATATAGTATCACCAGTATTATAGCTATCAAAATATAATCTTCTTATTATATCCATCACCCCGATCCTTCATAATTGATATATTAATTAACGCTTCATTGTTTACTTCCGTATTTTTTCCATATCATGCCTCCACTTCTGATACTACATCACTCCTTTGAGCTATGTATATACGCCACCCATAGGTGTAACAAACTGATTCCACACATTTCTCTCAATATCTTTCATCATGCAATTGAAACTAATCTTTCACACTTTCTTTAATCATCATTCCGTCGTTATCTCCCTGAGCTTGAATTTTCATTAATTTAGCGTCTTTTCGTGTTTACTGTCACTCTGCTTTAACCCTCATCGATTCCTTCAAATTTCTGTTCAGAAACTGTTCCATAGTCCCTTCTCAATTTACGGCCGCTTTCCTGCCCAACTCCAAACAGCCAAATTCGATCGCATACACCTGATATCTTATATTCACCATAACTGCAGAACTAGGTTAATGGTAAATTCCTTTCTTTTAACTTAGTATGCTTGTTACTTTAACATTTCTTATACTGCTTCTGCTGACTTGACCACAATTACCCTGAGTCTAATATGTAAGATCTCTTACCTGATTTATAAGAAAGGTGAAAGCAGTTAAAGTTTAAATTTACTTTCCTTTTATAATTAATAGTTTATATATATATATATATATATTTTATTATATATATGATCCGTACCCCACTTTAATAATAACTATTTTCTCCTATATTTATTGACCAATTATATCACGTAACACTCACAAATTGCCTACAAGTACTTTTTTATTGCTTATCCTCTAAAGTCTTTCTCCATACTCCGGACACTTCCTACCCAAAAACCATTTTCCTACCAAAAGTTACTGACTTCTGTAGGTGACCGTGAGGCTAAAAAGCCTTTTTCTTAGGTGTCCAAGTGAAGGCTATATATATTTTTATTATTTATATTAATTTCCCAGTCTTTTTCAACAACTATCTTTAAAGACAAACAGCATGAATCCAAAGTCTCCTGCCCTTCTTGTAATATCTCCATATTTCTCGCTTCTACCAACTATGTATCTTCTATCACTCCTCTTTAATATTTTTCTAAAATCCTTTCGTACACTTATCGCATATTGATCACAATAAAGCTAACCTCTTATTAGTTTCCTACAAAATCTTCTCAGTATCTCACATTTTTCACCTTATAATAAGGGCAATAAACAAACTATTATTCCCCCAATCCACACTTGTGAAACTACATCACCTCCATCCAACTAATTATTAAAAAGGTTTCACACTATTTTTCTTCTTATCAATAATTTACTTTCTCCTCCTTCCTCTTATTTACAACTCTATCTGAATTTCTGTTCTTTTCGACCGGCGCTTATTATTTCACTTTACTTCATTTGATTGGACAAATGAGCCTCCATACTATATATCTCCCATCGTTATATCGGATTCACCCTTTCCATCTCCTCTCCACACATATTTGCCCTGCTTCCACTATTAGTCCTCCCAATTCTTCTACATTTTAAGGAGTAATTCTCCAAAATATTCTAGTCCACATTTCGATTTGACCTTGTACTTCCTTGTTATGCTGTTTAAGTACCTCCGCCTTCTTGTATATTTATTTGTATCACAATTGTAGCAAGGAAAAGGTGTAAGCTTTTCTTTGATATTAGTATTTTTGATTACCAGCTCTATTGAAAATCTTCTATCTTTACCACCTCTAGTCATTCCTTTTCTGTCGCTACATGTAACCCCCAGGCATGTATTTCTGTGTTCTTAGTTTTGTGTTCACATTAGCTTATACTCTGTTTATCTTTCTATTCATCCATAATTCATTGACTATCTTAATTATTCTTGTTTTTTCTGTTCTTTTCCCTCAAACGACGCTTCTCATCTATCATTATCTTCCAGAATTCTCAGCACTGCTAGCTCCTGAGCATCTTCATTCCACCACTATAGTGTGTCTTCTTCTCTCGAGAATGTATTCCTAATCTACTGAAACCATTCAAGATCCATGATGACGTCTCCTTCCGCGACGGTCAGCTAAAAATAATTCCTTAGGACAAATTATCAATTTTTGTTTGGTTTCACATCCAAGCGCACTGTTATCACAGTCAAGAACTTTTCCTTATTTTTCTCCACCTATTTACTCCATCTCTCTATCACGCCTTTTTCCATTCTACTGCGAGAGCTATAATAGCGTGTTAATACAACTTTCCTTAATTTTCTACCACAACCTGCCGAATTACTTTACCTAGTACCTCAAGAACTCTTCGCAACGCACACCAATCTATGAATCGAGTCTGAAAATGACATCAATCGGAACACGCTACTTACATGATAAAAACAATCCCCACAAACTGCATTCTGTTATCAATCCGGATACACTATGAAAATATGAATCCTATAATATTGTATTTTGGTGTACAAAAAAACTTTCAGAGGTGTCTGTTGATTCCATATTCTATACTGACTGCTAGTACGTATTGCAAATGTCGATGAGATTCCTCGCGTGCGGTTCTCTGCCATACAATGATAACACTCTCATATATTTTCGATCTCTCCGTATCAGCACTGTGCCCTAATCAATATGAAGACCACTGACTCCTTGGAATGCTCTCTCATTCTATTCATTCTCAAATACGAGGGGTTGATGAATACCTCCCATATTTGATTAGGGCTGGCTTCCACTGAGCCATTGCCTTTGTCCATTGGAGCTGCGTGAGCCATAAGGAGAGGGACTGCACTTTTCAGTAGGAGTCTCCGCCACTTGCGTTAGTCTCGCGCTTTCCATCTCTCACCCACATACACTCCTCACAAATCCGAGGCGAGAGGGACCGCCGACTCTTGGTACTATTAGTCATCTCCTTCGTCCTCTCTTGGATGCCCCTTGTGTGGCTAACCATTCTTATTAGCCCTTGATACAATCAGGTATTTTTGCCTCTGATTTTAAAGCGTACGTCAGAACTGCAATTACTCTTTTCAGTTATCATCCCATTCTCAACATCGGTACTCTGTATGGAGAACATGGATTTGCAATATACGTTCTTGTGTCCGAATATATGATTCCCGCTGATTCCCTAACACATTTTTGTTTACATATTTCACTTTACGTCGGACCTTCTCTCTGGTAAAAGTTGTACACGGTCTATCATCTCCTGTCCAATATGTTTTCGAGATTTTTTCTCTTGCCACTTTTCTACATCTCTCTCCTAATTATCGACCGCTTCATCTCCGACTATCTACCGTGACATTACCAATCAAGATTGAAACTTGTCATTGGTTTATCCTTGTAAGTTCTTTCCTATAACTCTCTCTCGCCATGCTATATTACTCCTGGTTCCTCTCCTTTTTATCATCGGATACCATCAGTTGCTGTCTATTTATTGAAGTCCAAGTTTAATCGTTTATTAAAAGTACAATCCAATATTCGTCATATATAGTTAGGTTTCATTTTTTCAGTTCTAAGTACTTAAAATCCATGAGTATATAGTTATCATATGCGTTTTCCGAGTGAGCTGTATTTCTAAATAGTTAATTACTAAAGCATTTGCTTATCAAGCAGTGGCTTGCTAGGCCTATTCCTGACCCTAGCCAGGTTTCTCCGTTGTACCGAATACAGTGTTCATTAATACCATAATATCGTTGCCTCAGGTGCACGACTGAGAGTGATACTTGGAGGTTGACTTCTGCACCCATATATATTTAGTATATAGTATTATATTATAATATAATATATATTATATATATATTATATATACCTATATATATATATATATATATATATTAATTATATTAATATATATATATATAATATATATATTAATATATATATATTATATATATATTATTAATATATATTAATTTATATATAATATATATATATTAATATAATTATATTATAATTATATATATTTGTATAAAAATTATCAGTATATTTATCATTTAATTATTTAATAACTTAGGTCTATGAAAAATAATATCGCTAATTGATATTATTATATTTATATAATTCTGGATGGATAATATAAATATAAATATTAGGTGTTACATATGGCGTAGGCTTACAGTCTAAAACACCATAAGAATGAGCTCAATATGGATACTGAAATCTAGCCATAACTACAAATTCTTCTGAATTATTTTCTTATTATGCCATAAAATTTATGGCAGAAAGGCGGAGGATGTGTCAAAGTATACCAAGCTCGTTTCATACTTCATAGGGTAATTGGAAATAACTGTGTAATAAAAGGTATCAAGAATCGTGTTTGGGAGTATCATTCACCAGATTTTTAAGGCGAGTCTCTATCATGCATATATTGTGATCAATATTTCATACGGCCATCTTAATAAACAATTTTATCTGGCGTTGTGATTTTTTGCATTGGTGGCTCATAGATATTATATAAAAGTAAAATAATCCTCACACGCAAGTAAAAGCGATGACCATTAGATATAACTATATCACAATAGTATCCATTATAATATAATATTATATTATATATTTAAATTATATATATAATATATATATATATATTATATAATATATTTAATATATAATATATTATATATATTATATAATTATATATATATATTATATTAATTATATATAGTATATTATATATAGAGATATATGAGGATTATAGTAATAGATAAAGACTCCCTCCACCCAGACCCGATTATAGAAAGAGAGGAGAAACGCCGAAGTATAGGCATACTTGAATTATTACGCTTATATCTATATAAATATTTTAGAGACAATAGAACAATGTTTTAAGTTGCGTTTATTTTGTCAATAAAATATTTTCAACTCCTAGAAAATTCTGGAAAATAAGGTTCTTTAATCTTAATAATTCTTTCGTATAGGTCTTTAAGTTTATATTATTAATTTATATATTTCTTTTTTATTTAATTAAGAGATATTATTTAATTTTAGATATATATATACGATTTCAATGATAAAAAAAATGCACATGGTATTAGTACTACATATCTTATTCATAAAATTGTATAATATATTTAAATGAAATATAATTATCTAAGAAATTAGTTATATTTCTATAGGATATTATAATTATATATTTATTATAAATACAGCTTAAATATAATAAATATAGTTAGATACTTATATTGTTTCCATTCCAAGGCTACTTACTTGTTTTTTTATACTATTCATTATTATCTGTTTCATGTTTCTTTTCTCCTATGATACATTAATTTTTAGAGCTTTGTGGACTATCAATAGAGCACGCTTTTTACCCACTACCAAACAACATTATTGTGTAGAGTTGGCGTAACCTAATAATTCTTCCTCTGATCTACATCATATTTTTGAGTGAGTATCATATGTATGACACAAATCATATGAGAATATAATATTAATTAATCTACTTTTGAGCAATATATTTTCTATACTGACTATTTAATATTTAATAATACTGAGAAGGGAAAAATAATTTACATATAATCATTTAACATATATTATTATTAGGAGTTTTAACGGTGTTAGTAGGAATGAATTCTACCTTTCGGGGGTAGCATCTTGAACTACAAACGCGGATCCAAAAGCATCTTGTGAAATGTAGCAGTAGAAAAGGTGGATAGCGTTTAAGGATGTACGCCGCATTCATGCGTTTTTCTATCCATTGTTTATTTGTTTAAAAACATCCGAAATATTAGTTCTGGTACATGCCAATAAGTATTTAGGTATTATTAAGAATCACTGATCTATCGAAAGTATTTTCTTAAAGAATATAAAAAATCTATGTTAATACTTAAACAAATCTTATATAACGTGAGATAATAGAGACCAAAACACTTGGATTGCACACTTTCTCAATATATCTCTTATACTATGAGACTAACATAATGTGTTTCCGCTCACGTTAAACAATGATCCACATAAATTACTACATTTACATCATTTCCTACAAAAATAAACAATATGAAAAATAAAATATTAAAATTTAAACGAAAAAAATTAAAGGTAAAATAAAAAAATAAAAAAAAGAAAGAAACTGTAGCTAAAGTAATGGAGGGTTGAGATTGGTTCATTTTTTTTTTGTACAGGAGCAAGAAGGGAATAATTATTATCTCTGTTAGTAGTTCTATTAAATAATTTATTATAATTACTGATAGATTTGTTTCCATTAGTAAGATTTTTAAAACTTATTATGTTAGTAATAAAGGATACCAACGGGATTATTACAATAATACAGGAAAGTAATTATTTTAATTGAAAATATATATTTAATATATTATATATATTATATATATATATTAATATATAATATATTATATATATATATATATATAATATAATATTAATAATATTAAGTAATATGAACAAAGATATTTATATTATAATAGAATAATTAAATACAGTTATATTACATAATAATAGCAAACCGTCTAGGCCAAACTTTAGGCATAATGCCTAGGGCGGCAGAATATGGGGGCGGCCCTAGGTGGCTAGAGTGGCTAGAATAAGGGCAGATAATTATATATTATATTATATATATTATTATAATATATATTATATATTATATTACATAATACTAATATTATATATATTATGTATATATATATATATATATATTAATATAAATTTATAAATATATATATATATGTTATATATATATATATTTTATATAATATATTATATATATATATATATATATATATATATATATATTATTTATATAGTTATATTTAATATTATATATATTAATTTAATATATATTATATATATAAATTTTTACATATTATATCATATTAATAGGTAAAGTTTGTTTTTTGTGTATCTGCTGTTATGGCGAGACAGAAATATTAATACTTCTGCAGCTTCAACATTTTCCAGGATCGCCTATGACTTGATATTAACTATTAGTTATAATTATCGTTTTTATATCAATTATATGCGATGTGAGAACCAGTAGTATATCATTGGAGGTATATATATATATTTATATTAACTTAATAATTACTAGTTTTATTTATAATTAATATATTGCTATATTAATTATAATATTTATAGTATAATATGAAATAATTAATTTTTAATATATATATATATATTAATATATATATATATTATATAAAATATAGTAATAATATTATATTTATATATATATATTATAAAATTAAATTAAAGTGAGGGTATCTTTAGATTATATACTTCGTATCGAGTTCTTATAATCAGGGCATCTGGCAGTTAATGTTATTTATTTGCAAGACAATACCGAAAATTCTCTGATTATTATTGTTTTTTTTTTTTTTATATATTTATTATTCTTAAACTTTAATATAAATATTTAGATTAAGTATTTACAATGTATTAAAACTAAATAAACAATTAGTATTATAACTCTCCAGAATGTAATTGGCGGTGAGTGGACATGATTCAAAAGTTGAAATATTTTTAAATAATACTACTATTTATTTAAAAATCACCATTATAGTGTTCAATAGTATTAGATATTTAGCTAATTAAGAGAGACTCGTATAAGCACAAAAATATCTGTGGACTTATATATATACAATCGTGCTATACAAAGTGGATCAAGACAGCTTACAGAATTAGGAAAAAATCTCAAGATTTTCCAACTAATTTGACGAGACAGGCAGTTCTAAAGTCAAGAGCTTAATTACAAAATATGACAAACGAATGTACATAATGACTCAAGCAGTTTAAAATATTTCTGAACAAAGTTAGGTTGATAGCAAAGAAGTAGTGTTATAATCATGATATTTAGGGGGACTACCCAAATAAATGGTCGATCATCTATCTTAACAGAATTAAACATCTAAATAAATATCAACGACTAACCGTATTCAATCAGCTTATTATTTGATTTAACTTCTAGCATATAGTATGAAGCTGTTGTTTTTGACTTAGGCGAAAAATAAAACATAAAAAGAAAAAAAGTTAATTGTTACCCAATAATTACACCACACACACTACAACAGCACGACAGTCACACCACACACACACACGGCGTCTGATTAGCCATTAACGTAAAAGTAGGATATACTAGATAAGGGGTGGATAATCTAGTTGTATTCCATATTATCACCTAGCCGTATGGGTAAAGGGCAGGAATGATAATCACCCACTCACACACCCAAATATACAAAAGAGTCATAGGTATAGGTATATATAGGGTCCGGAGACCCTCCCAGGATAGGAGTAGAGGAGTAATATGTACTATTATGACCCTATGTATTGTATTTTCTACCCCGGAAGTGACCGATATATAAGACCTACCGTACTATACCTGCCATCTTTGCGGTGATTTACACTTGGGTATTCGCTTTGTTAAAAAAAAAAATAAAAATAATTAAAAGCTGAGCGATAGTATATATATTAGCCTTACTATGCGCTAACAAATGGAGTTATCGATTAATTTATTTATAAATTGAGGAAATATCTTTCGTAAATTACTAGTTATACAACATTATTTGTAAATTATGAGCTTAGAGCTACATATGCCGTTGAGCCACGCCACGTATTACAAACAATTAAAATTGTTCAATGGGTTTAGTGAAATTTAGTCAACATTTTTATTGAGTCATGATCTCAAGCATATAACTAATATAAATAAAGGAAGAAACACCACAAATAATTAAAAAATTAAAACTGACGGAGTGCGGTCAGCCCTCAAATACCAACAACAGGAACAAACCTCACGAAAATATGAGATCGATATTATGTGTAGGTCCAAATATGTATATAGCTAGCTAATATTGCGCTGATGACAAGTCATCTTTATATTTAGATGTATAAATTACTGTATCTGTTTTCAACAGTGAGATGCCATGTATCTTTAAGGAAGTCAATTTAACTCGAAAAATTAGTATAATTTATTATTCAAATTTCTTTAGCAGGTTTTATTTTACACTCTCAGTCCATTTTTGTACATTTAATGTTTATTTGTGAATATATTAAAGTATAGATATATATAATATAAATTGACTATCGATATACTTCTGAATATGCTTGTTATTATGTTAGTTTAAACTTTCGTATATTATCTATATTATTTTTATTATTATATTATGTTGTTCAAAAATACATAATTTTTGCAAAGTTCAGAATAGATAATATATCAGGTGGTGCTCACTTTTATTTAAAATTTCATAGTATATTATTATAATAACTAAAAGAAATACCTTTGAATACGAACCAAAGTTAAAAATAAACCGATGTTTATTTTTTCTCTAAAGGGTATAATGTTATTTCTAAGTTTTATTCACTCTCTTAAAAAGAATATACTATCAAATAGATACTCACTATTAACAAATTCTCTTGTTATATTTGTTAATATAAAATATATAATTTACATACAAACACAAAAACACACACAACACAACACACAATTTACCAAATATAACGTTATTTACCTATAAACAGTAGTACTATATAGAATATACACTGCCTTGTATTATAAAGCTAATACTGACATTAATTTAATATCCTTAATAGTGAAAATACCACCTATCCTGGATAAGCATATTACAGAACAATACGTATATTAGGAGATATCACTATATAGATTTAATAATTTCTATAGCATTAGATAGAGGGGAATCATAGGGCTATGAAAAAGCATATAATAGCCATATTATTTGCCAACGGAGTTTATACATTCATCTTTGTTTACTCAAAAAGTTTGTTAAAATTACACAAAACAGAATGAGTGTAGGTAGAAAAAAAAATAAAAGCCTCTTCAGATATTGAATTGAATATGTTTTAAAAGAGTGTTTAGTAAGATATGGTTTATGGCAACTGTATGTTTTATACAACAGAAAATAAATTAATATATAAATTGAAAATTACTTATAGGATAGGTGTGAGAAAATAAAGATATAATGAGAATGTGTATAGAGAAAATTTTATGAAGATTTGTATTTTTCTTCCTATAATAAAAAAATAGAAAATTAATATAATATAATTAATAATAATTAATATGAATAATATGATAATATAAATATAAATAATAATATATAATAATAAATAATATAATAATATAATATAATAATATATTATAAATAATAATAATAATTAATAATATAATAATAATATAATATAATAATAATTAATTAAATTTAAATAATAATATAATAAATTAATTGATATTATTTGTCTTAATGTTTATTTAATTATGAGAAAATAAATCACAAACATTAGGCAATGATCTATTAATATCAATATTAATTTAAATATTATTATTTAATATATTATTGATTTATATATTATTTATATATTTAATTTAATTATATATATTATTAATTAATTAATATTATTAATTAGTATTATTATTATTATTATTATTAATTAATTATTTATGTATATTAATATATATATTATATTATATATATAATATATATTATATAATATATAGGTTTAATATATTATATATATATTTAATATTAATTATATATATATTATATATATATATATAATATATATGTATTAATTATAATATATATTATATATTATAAATTTAATATAATATATATATATATATATATATATATAATTAATATAAATATATATATATATTATAATATTATAGCTATTGATTTTATATAATATATAATATATTATATATATATATTTCTCGTAAATCAAGTAACATATTATCTAAATTACCTATAATATTTAATAGGCGAAGATCGATTGATTCTTCTAATTTTGATTTCAAACTTTAGCGGAGCTAGCACATGTGTAGTATAATTAAAATTATATAATTAGTCATTCAGATACTACGTTTAAGTCAAATTTCTTCTGTGCATTGATTTATATATAATTATATAATTTATTATGTTACTCTGGTATACTATTTGGACTCAGGTACTATGTTTTTTGTAATATTAGTTACCTGATATAGATAGAATATAGATTACTATAAGTACAATCGGTAATTATGAATTAGAATATAAGGAATAGACTATTCTCAAAATAATATATTTATATTTATATTGGTTATATTTTCAGTAGGGGCTTTCATATTAAGAAAATTTATATATATATATATACCCATCAGTCTATATACGTTATACTATATATATCATATACCGTTATTATATAGTGTAATTAGATATAATATATATTATATATAATTATATATATAAATATATATGATATTATATATATATATATTATTAATATATATATATAATAATATTATATATATATAATATATATTATATATTAATATATATATATATTATATATATAATATTTTAATATATATATTATAATATATTAATATATATTATACTTATAAATAGATATTTATATATAATATAATTAATATATACAGTATATATATATCATTAATATAAGGTTCAAGCCTCTAAAAGACTATAGCCTAGACAATCTTACAGTATATCTCAAAAACTTTACAACACATGCTACTCGAGAAAAAAGGTATACTAATCTAATTGCCGTTGAAGCTTATCATTTGAGGCTCGAAGAGGAATAATCACTGTGTGTGTGTATGTAGGATGTCTTGAAGGACAAATGTAGAAGCATTTATCTAATAATACCTGTATATAAATTATACCAATTAATCTAAAGACTGTAATCTTTAGACAGAAACTTATAGAATACATGAGATTAAAATAATTGTCATTTAAGTATCAAGCTGCACTTAAAATTAGATAGTGTAGTAAGTAGTATTCATATACGGATGTTGTTTTATGCATTATTTATATTTAGATAGATATAGTATAATATTATTAATATTTAAAATTAATATAATATTAATATTATAATTAATATATATATACATAGATATATTATAATAATTCTTATTTATATAGTATATATTAATATATAGTAAAGATTCAACGTTTAGATACATGTTATATATTTATTAATATTATGTATAATTAAATATATATATTACACTATACAAAAAAACGGCCTACCGCTTCTTATCTAGCACATATGAGGCGGTTTCACGAAAGGTTCCACACCCCTCCTCCCAAGAAATTATTAAAAAGAAAATATTTCACAAATTTTAAAGCTTTCTTTGTAATTAATCCTTAATTTTGATTATTGCAGTAATAATAAAATTAATATATACAAATAGAAATGTATAAGGTAAAAGCTTTTTATGTGATTCGTGTAATGAATATTGTTAAAATAAGTGTGCGGTGATTACATAGTTGAAAAGCAAGATATTAGAATTTCTGTTATGCGGTATATATTAATGTCTAAAATACTACAGAAGAGGATAGTTAATATATATGAGATGTAGAGAGATAATTCTTTTCTGAGCTGACTCAGACTACGTGATGACGCAGTAATATGATTAGAAGAGCCTATTTAGAACCTTTTATTATTACTCGTAAAAATAAAGTAGGACTGTTCTAGTTAAAGTTTTGCTTTTTTTTTAAACGTTAAGAGATCACACCGAGATCTCGGTAAAAAGTTTTCTTAGTAGGTGTTCAAAGCTTGAAATTATAAAGTGTTATACGACTGATCGACCTATAGTATTGCTGCTTTCATATCTTTGTAGCTGAGACAGTACGAGAACCACTCCAGTTAGGACAAATATTGCAGGACAGTTGAGAGAGGCAGAGGGATCTTTCTTGTTTTCTCGGGGCGACGTAGGTTTTAGGGTCACCAAGGGGCGTGGACAGCTTTCTATTTTAGATAAGAAATTTTCTTTTTCCACGAGATTTAATATAGACCTTAACCGGCGATAACCAGTTGTGCGAGAGTTACGAGAAGTTTAGGCAAGGTTTAGGAAAATGAGTATTTTTAATTCTACCAACGCCACCATGTGTTCTATCAGAGCTTGTAGGGAGGGGCGTGTCTACATGGCGGAGAAATCAACGCACCAGTCATACATTCTTCAAGGATAATTAGGACGGTCTCGCAACTTTGGTTTTGCTGCCATACTCTCGCCCATTCCACACACGTGTGAATCATGATGTCATAGAGGTTATTTGATGAATATATACATTCCACCTCTTAAACTTTTGAGTGATTCTCGCCCGCGAGCTCGCTGTCTCCGAGCCACCTATAGTAATTATATGGTGTCTCCCTCACATCATTTTAGCTCGTGACAGCAAATGTAACTGAACCTTTTTTACATAAATATATTCGAAATTTGATATATCAAATACTATATTAACAGAATTATTGTAATACATTTATATATATATATATTATATGATAGTACAATATTACTATTTTATGTCAACGAGAACATTTTTAGCTTTTTCTGATGTGAGTTACATTAATTAAATCGTATAATAATGAAGATATTAATGAATAGGTTATATTAAAATTCAGCGAATCAAAGTTAAGTAGAAAAGGATACTAGAGCATAAAATATTGCCAATATCCAATTTTCTTGAGATTTTTTCAAACCTTACAGTATAGTAGAATATATTTCTATAATAGGCTCATGTCCGCAGCACACACACTCACCCACAAAAAAACATTTTTGACCGCCCATACGATACTTTTTAAGAAAAGTGCAACCGCCATTTTTTTTATTATTCTAATAAAATATTCTAGCTAAAAAAATCTCTTTTATATTTTTTTCTCTTTTTTATCTTATATTTTTTTTTTTTCTGATTCAACTAATCTAAAACTGTATTGCTGCACGCATCTCCAAAAATACATTGCTATCCAAAAATTTCTTTTCTCCTCTAGTCCTCTATAGCTTGGTGTCGAGTTTTTCATGTATGTTATTATTTTTTATTCATTATTATATTTATTATGCTTCTTTTTATATTATATTTTTTTTTTTTATTGACAGAGTATTACCTCACAGGCTAATTATATTTACTGTCTTATAATTCCAACAAATGTCATTACCGTGTGGGGTGGAAATTGCCAGATTTGTAATTAGATAATGTTATTTTTATAGATATGGATTGTGGCTACTGTACTGTACTTGCTTTATAAGGCTGCCACATCCATTATTTATAATTCACATGACAAGTGAGAGAATTTGAACTACGAAAGAAAAATTGGACATGTTTAGATAGAGTACAGATAGTGAAATAATAACTGATATTTTTACAAATCAATATAACAAGGACTACCAATATTAATTTATGTTATATGTGATTTTTTATTGAATATATATGCTATGATGACATTAATTACTTAGTTATTAATTTATATTAGTATATTAATATATTATTTATATATTAATATAGATATATATTAATTTAGTACGCTTAGATAGTAGATAATAATAACTATAATATTAGACAATAAATATAAACGATCAAAAGATATGGTGTATTTTATAGAATATTTGAATCATTATTATTATATGTTAATTTAATAATATTGATCTATGTATGTAAATATCTTAGTAACTAAAGATTTAATATTTGTGTTGAATTTATAAAATTTGGTCGTCAAAAATAATACATTTTCATGTTTATTCATCTCAATATTTTTTTTTAAACAAAAAATGTTTTATACCAACTCTATTTAATTCTGCTTCAGCATATAAAATTTGTTAACGTCAATTTATTTCAGTTATATACTCCGGTGGAAAATAGTGCAGACCGATTTAACAACACTCACCAAATTTGATTATAAAAAAGGAGGATAAATGAAAAGAACAATAAGTATTTGCATATGTTTCCGTTCTTGTATGGAATATATATATAATAATATTAGGTATATATATTATATATATATTATAGGTACATATATATATATATTATATATATATATACTATATTATATATAATATATAGTATACGTAATATATTATTATATCATATAGTATCACTATATATTATATATATATAAATATATAATATATTAATATATATATATATATATATTATATATTATATTAATATTTATAATATATATATATTACTATATAGGTTTATATATATATATATATATATTATATTATATAAATATATATATCAATATATAATATTAATATTATATATATATATATATATATATATAGTATATATATATATAGTATGTAGTATATATATTTATATATAGTATATATATATATATATATGATATATATAATATATATGTAATATATGATATATATAATTATATATATATTATTATATATTATATATATATATTTTAAGTATATATTATATATATTATATATATATTATATATATATAGTAGTATATATAGCGTCTATATAAATATATATATTAATATATATATATATATATATATATATTTAATATATATATATATATATATTATAGTATATTATATATATATATATATATATATATATATAATATATATATATAAATTCACCATATATATATATTAATGTATATTATTATATATATATATATGTTATTATATTATATAATATATAGTATAGTTATATATATATATATATAACTCATATGATATAATTATATATAGTATATACTATATATATATATATATATGCATATATTTATATAATTATTTATATATATATAATAGTATATAGTATATATATATAATATATTATATTATTATTAGTAATAATATATATATATATCTATATAATATATTATATATAGTATAATATATATAATATATATATATATATATCTGTCGTGAAGTATAAGATTTTGCCTTTTCATCAAATTGCGCATCCAAAGTTTACGTGAACAAATATTAAATGCTACACTACTATTACTATACTGACTACATATATAAATAATAATAATAATATATATAATAATATAAATAATAATCAATAATAATAATAATAATATTAATAATAATAATATAATATAAAATAATAATAATAATAATAATAATAATAATAATATAATAATAATAATAGATAATAATAATAATAATAATAATATAAATAATAATAATAATAATATAAGTAATAATATAATAATAATAATAATAATATAATAATCAATAATATAATAATAATAAGATAATATTAATAATATAATAAAATAATAATAATAATATCATTATTATTAATAATAATAATAATAATAATAATAATAATAATAATAATAATAATAATAATAATAATAATAATAATAATAATAATAATAATAAAAGAAAAAAATAAAAATAAAAGAAAAAAATAATAAAAAAAATTGCAGTTTATGATTTACATGCAACTTACACGAAATGTTTAAAATGAGATAAACAGAAAGGAAATCGTATTAAAAACATAAAAACTCGAGAAGTAACCCTGAACAAAATTATGAAGTCCTCAAATTTCTTCTTTTTCAATATGTAAAACTAACCTTACTGCCACATGCTTTTATTTTAAACTTTATATACAACCTTATCATGGTGTTGAAGCATATATTATATTATTTTTTCTTCACTTACGGGTAGGGAGGTATACGGGGCGGAGCCACCGCAGAAAAACGGTCGTGTGCCATGAATTTGTATCTTGGGATCCAATCCATTTTATTAACTTTTTTTTTTTTTATCTAATTAAACACATTTCTGGCAAAAACAAATTTTGAAAGAATAATTTTAACGGATTTTGCGTGACAAAATTTAATTGTGGGATTTTTTAATTTATTTATTTAATTTTTTCAAGGAAAACGGCGAAAGGTGTTATTAATAATAATAATAATAAAAAAAAATAATAATAATAATAATAATAATAATAATAATAATAATAATAATAATAATAATAATAATAATAATAATAATAATAATAATAATATTACTACTTTTTTAAATAATATAGATATAATGATAATAATATAGTTACTCTACTACTACTGACTACTCCTCTACTACTATACTACTACTTACTACTACTAATCTACTACTACTAAGATACTACTACTACTTACTACTACTACTACTACTACTACTCTACTACCACTACATAATGGCTATAATAATAATAATAATAATAATATATATATAATCATATATAATATAATATCATTATTATATTATTATTATTTTATTATTATTGATTATTGATATTATTATTCTTATTATTATCTATTATTATTATTATTATTATTATTATTATTAATTATTGATTTTTGTTATTTATTATTTTATATCATATATTATTATTTTTTACAATAATCATTATTTTATTAATAATAATAAATAGATAATAATAACGATAATAATACATAATAATAATAATAATATAATAATAATGAATATATAAATAATAATATAATATAATAATGATATTATGATTATTATATATTATTTATGTATTAGTATTATTATTATATTATTATTATAATTATTATTAGTAAGTAGTAGTAGTAGTAGTAGTTAGTAAGTAGTAGTAGTAGTAGTAGTAGGAGGTAGTAGTAGTAGTAGTAGTAAGTAGTAGTAGTAGTGTAGTAGTGAGTAGTAGTAGTAGTCGTAGAAGTAGTAGTAGTACTTGAATTAATATTTTATTAGTTATTATTATTATTAATAATTATTATTATTATTATTATTATTATTATTGTTCCATCTATTATTATTATTATATTTTTTTTTTTTATTATTATTCTTATTTTGAACACCTTTCGCCGTTTTCACCTTGAAATAAATTGAAATATAATAAATTAAAAAATCCTACAATTAATTTTTCAGTCATCGACAAATCCGTTAAAATTATTGCTTTTCAAAATGTTGATTGTTTTGCCAGAAATGTTATGTTTTAATTAGAATAAAAAAAAAAGAGTTAATAAAATGGGATTGGATCCCAAGAATACACAGCATCTGGCATCGACGGTTTATTCTGCGGGTGGTCGCACCGTATACTCCTACAGGTGTGAGAAAAAAATAATATAATATATTGCTTCAACACCATGATAAGAGTGTATACTAGAAAGTTTAAAGAAATGGAAAAGGTGGGAGTAGGTTAAGTTTTACATATTGAAAAAGAAGAATTTGAGGACTATGTCATGAGATATTGTTCAGGGTACTTGTCTCGAGTTTTTGATGTTTTAAATAGCGATTTCGCGCTGTTTGTTTGAATACCTAGGTTTTACACAGCTAGTCTGCGATGTAAGTGTGCATGTAATATAAACTGGAAGTTTATTCTTTATTATTTTTTTTTATCTATTTTATTTTTTTCGTTTTATTTTAGTTATTATTACTGTCCTTACTTTGTCTATGATTATTGGTAACTGGCCTAATATTGTCATTAGTATTATCAATATAAATTGTTGGTATTATTTATCACTTTTTCTTATTTTAAATAAGTGATTTTGGATTGTTTTTTTTTAAAATGGAATGTTATTATGATTATTTTCAATTTCTTTATATCTTACTGTCCTGATTAGTTCATTAATTATTAGGCAGTAGTACAGTAGTAGTAAGTAGTAGTAGTAGTAGTAATGATAGTAAGTAGGTAGGAGGAGGAGGAGGAGTAGTGTAGTAAAGTAATATTTTATTATTAGAAGAATCATAAAGAACGTGGAGAAGTAACGCCTGAACATATGAAAGTACCTCAAATTTCTTCTTTTTTGCAATATTAAAATAACTCCTAGCACTGTGACTTTTATTTAAGACTTTATATAACAAACACTACCATGTTCCTTCATATAATTATATTATATTATTTTTTCTTCACTTACGGGTAGGGAGGTATACGGGGCGGAGCCACCGCAGAAAAACGGTCGTGTGGTAATTATTTCATTATCGATCTTCTAGGTCTTTCTTGTGTGTTTTTTTTCTTTAAGTTCAATTAAACACATATTCTGGAAAACGACATTGTTGAAAGGAAGTATTGTAAAGGATTTTGCGTGACTGAAAAATTTACTATGTGGAGATTTTTTTTAGTGTTTAATATTATTTAATTTTTTTAAAGGAAAGACGGCGGAAAGGTGTTAATTATAAATAAAAACAATACGGAAATGAATATAAATAATAATAAGTAATAAGGTTTAGAAATAATAATATAATATAATAATAAGTAATAATAATAATAGGAGAATGCAGATAATAATAATCAAATACTAATAATAATAAATAAATAATATGAATAATAATAATAATTTACTTACTATTACTGACTACATTTATGACTGACTACTAACTACTAAACGCACTATACTCTACTTACTGACTGACTATACTGACTACTAACTCGCTAATCAATGAATCGTTAATAATAATAATAATAATTAATAATAATAATGAAGCGTCTATTATTTATTATTATGTTATTATTATTATTATTCATATTATTATCTATTATTATTATATTATTATTATTTTATATTATTATTATTATCATTATATTATTATATATTATTATTAAGATTATTATCAGTATATTATTATTATTTATGAATACATAAGGTAATAAGGAAGCTAGATATATCTATATAAGATATAATAATACTAAAGTAGATAATCAAGATGAAATCCATAAGATACATAAATTATGAATATAATGATAATAATTCAAATTGATAATAATAAATAATGAAATAATGAATAATAATAGATTAGTCAATAACTGCATATGAATAATCACTAAGTAGAATCAAGATATAGAGTCGATAATAACTATCAAGTAGATAATGAATAACATATAAATGGACGATATTGAGGATGACATAATCAAGTATGAATCAGTATGAACGTAATTATAATATATATGAATAGATAATATAATATGAATAATACCAATAAATAATAATGAAATAATAATAAGTGAATAACCTACTAGAAGATAAGTATCTGATAATATGCATGAATAATAGATAATAAAGTAGATGATAAAGATAAAATCAATAAATAAATAACTGATTCAGTAGATAATATAATATAATATCGATAATGATAAATAATTACATATCATAAATATTATATGACAGATTCGTACTAATTTCTATATGCTTTATCGTTTTCAATAAGGAATTAGTAATGGAGTATTTCTTACGGTCAACGTGATATAGCTAAATGAATTGGGTTTTGCAGAGTTTTATTTTGGCTTGTTGCATAATCATTGAAATAATATAATTGTAGAGAAAAATAAAATAAGATGAATTATTATATTATGTTATATTATTTATAGGTTACTAATTTATATATATATGTATTATTAATTAGATTATTTATAGTTATTAGTATATTATTATATTATTATCTTAGTTGTTATTATAATTATTAATATATTATTATCTTTTTCTTTTCTTTTCTCTTTTTCTTTTTTATCTTCTTTGTTTCTTTTTTCTTTTCTTTTGTTCCCCCTGAACGCTTTTTCTTTTTCTTCTTCTTCTTCTTCTTTCTGTCTCTTCTTCTTCTTCTTCTTCTTCTTCTTCTTCTTCTTCTTTCTTTTCTTCATTCTTTCTTCTTCGTTCTTGCGCTGCTCCTTCTTCTTAAAATTTTCAAGTGGTCGATAGTTTTATCATTTTTCCTTTATTTCCTTTTTTTTTCTTACTTTTTCTTTTTGTTTCTTTTTCTTTTTCTTTTTCTTTTGTCTTCTTCTTCCTTTCTTTCGTTCTGTCTTTCTTTCTTCTTCTCTCTTTCTTCTTCTTCTTTTCTTCTTCTTCTTTCTTTCTTCCTTCTTCTGTCTTCTTTTTTTTTTTGCCGTTTTGTTTTTTTTTTATATTATATGATGCTTTCTTGCTTATAATCTTGTTTCTATTCTTTTCCTGTCTTTTTAGTTTTTCTTTTTTCGTTTTTTCTTTCTGCTTTTTTCTTTTTCTTTCTACCTTTCTCTTTTTCTTTCTGCATTATAATTTTACTTTCTTCTTCTATTTTCTTTTTTTACTTTTTTTTCTTTTTTTTTCTGTTTCTCCTTCCTCTTCTTCTTCTTCTTTTCTTGCTTTTCTTTTTTTATTCTTCATTATCTTCTTCTTCTTCCTTTCTTCCTTCTTCTTCTGTGCTTTCTTTCTTCTTGCTGCTTCTTCTTCTCTTGTCCTTCTTCTTCTCTTTTCGTTTTTCTTCTCTTCTCGGTGTTCTATTCTTTGCTCTCTTTGACGTCTTGTCGTCTCTTGTTTTTCGTTCTCTTTTTTCTTGTTCGTTCTTGCTTTTGCTCTTTCATTTTATTATGAGCTTCCATTGTTTCTTTTATTACTTCCTTATTTCTCACTCGTATCTTTTTCTTTCCCATTTTTATATTTTCGGCCACTCTTCCCCTCACTCTCCTTTCTCTGGATTGAATCTTTTCCCTCCCCCCCCAATTCCCCCTCCCCTCTTTCCTCCCCCTCAAACACTAACCCTTCTTTTCCGTCCCCTTCACACTTTTTCTTTTTTTCTTCTTCGTCTTTCTCTTCTTCTTCTTTGCTTTTCGACTTCTATCAATTTTCTTTTCAGTGAATTGCTGATTCTTGCTTCTCTTCTCTTCCGTTCTTGCATCCTTCTGCTCTTCTTCTACTCCTTCTTCTTCCTTCCTTTCTTGCTTTCTTTTGCTTCTTATTCACTTCCGTTTTACGTATCGTTCTTCCCTTCTCTCTCCTTCTTAATTTCTTCTTCTTCTTATCTTCTTCTTCTATCTTCTTCTTCTTCTTCTTCTTCGTTCTTCTTCTTCTTTTCATCT